>OY987333.1:86076509-86149406 GCA_963920685.1 Polydrusus tereticollis | reverse complement strand
TACTAACGTCTAGTTAAACCGGAAGTACTATATTTCCGGCTTTTGAGCTACATCCGGTTTAATCGGAAGTTGACACTTTTAGAAAGAGAGTTAAAAACTAAAATAGGGACATGAAAGCCGTTTTACTCTAAGACGTACCGTTAAAAATCTAAAAGCTGTCAAAATTCAAGAATGTCATTTTTCAAAACTTAATTTCTCGGAACTATTAGGTTTAGACTTATAATGTACTTAATAAAAAATAATTGTAAATCTAAAAATATTCTAAGATATAGGGTATTCAATTAAAAAAAAAGGAACTTTTTTTCTCTACGGCTTTCTGACTCATCCTGTATACTTAACTTTTTAAAATTCTTATAGACTATAAAAAACCCTAAAACTTTTGTCTTAAATATTTTTTGCTAGCTGTTGTACTTTAAGAAATAATTAACCGTTTCCATACATACCAACGACCCTGTATAGGTACTTTAATTCTATATCACACTTTCTGACTTGTATTTTATAGTACTAGATGAGTGTCATAGACACAAAAATCAAATAAAGTTAAGAATTACAATAACTAATTAACACATAACATTTGTATGAAATATAAATGTCGATGACGATAGACCCATTTTTTTTCGACATCTGACCCGTCGGAGCATATTGGCCAAAATTACGTTTTTTAATTAAATAATACTTAGACTTTTAAACCTTACGAATTCTTGAAATAGGTAATATCAATTTGTTATTATGTAGGTAGGTATAACATATAATATAATACTTATAGTTTTTAAAAAATGTACAGATGTGTTCCATGCAATGACGGCTAGTGTATAAAAGCTGCAGAGCTATTCTGACAACATGAAAATATTGTTATATTGCTATATTTTCAAAACCAAATTTTTTTACTTTTTGACTTTATGTAAGAATTATTTCTATCCATGTAGTTTGTCCGTTCGACCAATAACCAATGATAGTCTCGCAGTGGCCACGACCAAACTGCATGGAAATTCCAAACAATATAATAAAATAATTATTATCTTACAAATCAAATGCGGCAAAGTACCGATTTTTTAAAAAATGTTCAGGTTTGCATGCAATCCATGCAAAACCAGAGTAGCAGTATTAAGGCGCTTGCAAACGTAAACTGCAATTAGATACTAATACCTAGGCCATTACAAATCTTGTAAATATTAACTTATCATCTTGTTTAGTATAAAAAAAAAGTAACTTCGTGCCAAAATAATGCAATTTTTAATTAGCTTGCAAGTACAAGTTTTTCAGTGCATTCTATAGTACTAGTCTAGTAACTAGTAGTTTCTTACAAAACATGTAAACATTATCCTGTCATTGGTTAAGTTGTTAAAAAATGTAAAAACCTGTACCTATTTGGCGCCAAAGGAGTGCAATTTTTAAACCTCTTGAATGTGCGGATCATCAATTGTAACTGCGTAAACTGTAATCTCTTACAAACCCAGTAAAAAGATACAGGGTGATTTGTTAAAAACGTCTAAAGTTAATTCGTTTAATAGTTCGAAAGGTTTCAATTTTAGGAAAGGGTTCTTCAAATAAAATTTTTGTATTTTTTTCTTCTCTACAGAACATTAATAATAATAATAATAATAAAGTTTATTTAAAATATTTACATAAATACAATACACTTTAATATATTTTACATTAAAAATAAACTTAATAATAATAAAACCCCTGAAGGTTAACTTGTATAGGGGTTAATTTTATTAAAATATTTGGTTGATTGATTGATTGATTGATTGATTGATTGATTGACTAATGATCAGTTAATGACATATAAAGGGGATGATTGGTGTGATGCTACACAAAGTAATATCTCGCGGCAATCAAATGCAACCCACAATACACCAATCTAACAAAATCTGTTAGAGAAGGCAAAAGGGGGCATTAAAAAGTCAAATCGGTTAACGGACCGAGAACCAACGTTTGAAATAAAAGGTATGGTTGTTTCCTCCGTCAGATCCATCCACATAGCCTCACTGATGAGCTATGATATAGCGAAACGCGTCTGGGGATGGATCTGACCGAGGAAACAACCATACCTTTTATTTCAAATGTTGGTTCTGGGTCCGTTAACCGATTTGGATTTTTATTGCCTCCTTTCGCCTTCTCTAACTGATTTTGTTAGATTGGTGTATTGTGTGTTGCATTTGATTTGCCACGAGATGTCGCATTAAGTTGCAGCTCGCTGATCCTCATCTGCTTTTAAGAGTATATAGGCTGATGAGTTATGATATAGCGAAACGCGTCTGGGGATGGATCTGGCGGAGGAAACAACTATACCTTTTATTTCAAGCATTTTGTTGTTCGAGAACTTGAGGTAAGTATGTGTATATTAATTAATTTGAAATTTATCTTGTAGGATTTGAACGGAGATTTTAGTTGAAAAAGCAGACGAAAAAAACACCTAGATTTGCATAAGGAACTGGTGTTATGCTCGTTTTTTTGATAATTTAAGTTAAGTTAATGTAGTAATTAAATTGAGGTTGAATATTTATATTTAGAGTTTAGATAGAATAGAAGAATAGATTATTGTTAAGTTAGTTTTAATGATAAAATGTATAGATTTACGTTTTTAGCTATTGTAAGAAAAATAATTTGGATTTTTAATAAAATAAATATTATTTAGTTGTTTTAATTCGAGGAATGTTGTGAAATTGACAAAAAGTACAACAAGAGAGACATTGCAACATATCAATAATCCCGCCCCCCCCAAAGGATCTCCGCGGACTCGTCGATTTTTTAAAAATGTTGACATAAATTATTGACAAAGTTTGGTCAAAATTTGGGCGTGGTCCAAAAAAAAGTTCGCGGCGGACTTTTCCTACAGGCCCTCCATAGCCCCCCCCCCCCCCTATTTAGGATTGCTTGTGCCCCCCCCGAGACCAAATCCTAAAGCCGCCACTGGTCTTGGCTCACCAGTCTGGGTTTCGCTGTCATAGGTTCGAGTCTGTTTGTGTATAATTAGTGTTATTAACTTCATGGTTTGTATTATTGTCTGATGTTAGTTCCATTACACGTTTCCTTAGTTTGTTGATAATTTGTTTCTGTTTGTCGATAAGGAAGACCCACATAGCCAATTATGGATATGTATATCCATGTTATATGAAAAAGATGATTGCTAAAAGATATTCATAATATATTATGTTTATACATATTATATAGAATTTACATCTAACTTTGAATACATACATTTCTTCACAACGTATATACTGATATGTATATAAAAACGTCGAATATTCTACGTATAACCTATGTACCAACATAGATGAATCTCGCATAGCATATTTAGTAAATATCTTACGTTTATATTACTTTTATAATAATATATTATGTTATTATTTTAAATTTCAAAATCATCAATCTACCTTCTTCAGTAAGTTTTTAAATTCTTTGCTTTTAACAAAAAACATTTTCAGGATCTTGATACTTATACTAGTGACACCATTTATTTTATTTTATTTGTTTCAAGCTCGAATTAGCAACCTATAATTTATAATATGAGTCTATTGTGCAACATAATGGTTATCAAGGGTTTTGCTAAAAAAATATAGCCAGGTAAATGAGTTATTTGAAAAATTGTAGAACAAAAATTTATATGTTTTTAAAATCGAATCAAAGTTGTCCTCACTCTCCGTATTTGTATCCCTTCAATCGAATCGAATGCTATTTGACACTTGACAGCTGGCAAGGTTTTTATCTTTATTGTGATTGAATTTCAGACTTTTTTAATAATAGACAATAATAGTATATTATTAACCAAGGTTTAGACAGCCATCATTATTGCCCGAGCGGCAAGTTTAAATCACGAGGAGCGGGCGACGAGGGATTTAAGACGCGAGGGCTATAAGCTGTCTAAACCGTGGTTAATATAACATCTTTTCCACTACTACAAACTTTTATAAGACATTTATCTTTATAGTATTAATAATTATAAAAAATTATAGGTAGGTATAAGTATATTTTTTAATCAAGTTACCTGCGCTTTGGAATTGGCAAAATATTTTGTTGTTCTGTCAGGTGGCTTTGTTAATGTCAATTTTTGTTCATTTATGTCATCAGATTTCACGAGTTTTCCGTTTTTTTTAAAAATTAACGAAGAAAATGTTAATGACATTATTATGTGTACAGTGTACACCTCCAGAATTAAGGATGGAAGCAGAAAAAATGTTGATTGTATCGGTATTTTACCATTTCAAGCATCTCTAAAAATCTAATATGTATTGATAATTATCTGGTTGCCTAACTGTTTAAAATGTTTATGAATTCATGTTGTAGAATTAAAAAATCAAGTTACCTGCGTTCAAATAGATTCTTGAAGATCGGTCAATAATGGATTTTAATGCCTTATTATTGACCATGGTCAATAATAACTTATAAGGTAGAGAAAAACGATTTCTAACGTTAATAATCGGTCAATAATAGCGATGTTATAGGTTAGTAGTGGAAAAATAGTATATTATTAACCAAGGTTTAGACAGCCATCATCATTGCCCGAGCGGCAAGTTTAAATCACGAGGAGCGAAGCGACGAGGGATTTAAGACGCGAGGGCTATAAGCTGTCTAATCCGTGGTTAATATAATATTTTTTCCACTACTACAAACTTTTATAAGACATTTATCTTTATAGTATTATTAATTATAAAAAATTATAGGTAGGTATAAGTATATTTTTTAATCAAGTTACCTGCGCTTTGGAATTGGCAAAATATTTTGTTGTTCTGTCAGGTGGCTTTGTTAATGTCAATTTTTGTTCATTTATGTCATCAGATTTCACGAGTTTCCCGTTTTTTTTTTTTTAAATTAACGAAGAAAATGTTAGTGATATTATTATGTCTACACCTCCAGAATTAAAGATGGAAGCAGAAAAAATGTTGATTGTATTGATATATTACCATATCAAGCATTTCTAAAAATCTAATATGTATTGATAATTATCTGGTTGCCTAACTGTTTAAAATGTTTATGAATTCATGTTGTAGAATTAAAAAATCAAGTTACCTGCGTTCAAATAGATTCTTGAAGATCGGTCAATAATGGATTTTAATGCCTTATTATTGACCATGGTCAATAATAACTTATAAGGTAGAGAAAAACGATTTCTAACGTTAATAATCGGTCAATAATAGCGATGTTATAGGTTAGTAGTGGAAAAATAGTATATTATTAACCAAGGTTTAGACAGCCATCATCATTGCCCGAGCGGCAAGTTTAAATCACGAGGAGCGAAGCGACGAGGGATTTAAGACGCGAGGGCTATAAGCTGTCTAATCCGTGGTTAATATAATATTTTTTCCACTACTACAAACTTTTATAAGACATTTATCTTTATAGTATTATTAATTATAAAAAATTATAGGTAGGTATAAGTATATTTTTTAATCAAGTTACCTGCGCTTTGGAATTGGCAAAATATTTTGTTGTTCTGTCAGGTGGCTTTGTTAATGTCAATTTTTGTTCATTTATGTCATCAGATTTCACGAGTTTCCCGTTTTTTTTTTTTAAATTAACGAAGAAAATGTTAGTGATATTATTATGTCTACACCTCCAGAATTAAAGATGGAAGCAGAAAAAATGTTGATTGTATTGATATATTACCATATCAAGCATTTCTAAAAATCTAATATGTATTGATAATTATCTGGTTGCCTAACTGTTTAAAATGTTTATGAATTCATGTTGTAGAATTAAAAAATCAAGTTACCTGCGTTCAAATAGATTCTTGAAGATCGGTCAATAATGGATTTTTTCCACTACTAACCTATAACATCGTTATTATTGACCGATTATTAACGTTAGAAATCGTTTTTCTCTACCTTATAAGTTATTATTGACCATGGTCAATAATAAGGCATTGAAATCCATTATTGACCGATCTTCAAGAATCTATTTGAACGCAGGTAACTTGATTTTTTTATTCTACAACATGAATTCATAAACATGAATGTGGTTAGGCAACCAGATAATTATCAATACATATTAGATTATTAGAGATGATTGATATTGTAAAATATCGATACAATCAACATTTTTTCTGCTTCCATCCTTAATTCTGGAGGTGTACACATAATAATATCACTAACGTTTTCTTCGCTCATTTTTTTAAAAAACGGAAAATTCGTGAAATCTGATGACATAAATGAACGAAAATTGACATTCACAAAGCCACCTGACAAAACAACAAAATATTTTGCCAAGTCCAAAGCGCAGGTAACTTGATTAAAAAATATACTTATGCCTACCTATAATTTTTTATAATTATTAATACTATAAAGATAAATGTCTTATAAAAGTTTGTAGTAAAGGAAAAAATATTATATTAACCACGGTTTAGACAGCTTATAGCCCTCGCGTCTTAATTCCCTCGTCGCTCCGCTTCTCGTGATTTAAACTTGCCGCTCGGGCAATAATGATGGCTGTCTAAACCTTGATTAATAATATACTATTAATGCCTTATTATTGACCATGGTCAATAATAACTTATAAGGTAGAGAAAAACGATTTCTAACATTAATAATCGGTCAATAATGGCGTGATATAGGTTAGTAGTGGAAAAATAGTATATTATTAACCAAGGTTTAGACAGACATCATTATTGCCCGAGCGGCAAGTTTAAATCACGAGGAGCGAAGCGACGAGGGATTTAAGACGCGAGGGCTATAAGCTGTTTAATCCGTGGTTAATATAATATTTTTTCCACTACTACAAACTTTTATAAGACATTTATCTTTATAGTATTATTAATTATAAAAAATTATAGGTAGGTATAAGTATATTTTTTAATCAAGTTACCTGCGCTTTGGAATTGGCAAAATATTTTGTTGTTCTGTCAGGTGGCTTTGTTAATGCCAATTTTTGTTCATTTATGTCGTCAGATTTCACGCGTTTTCCGTTTTTTTAAAAATTAACGAAGAAAATGTTAGTGATATATTATGTGTACACCTCCAGAATTAAGGATAGAAGCAGAAAAAATGTTGATTGTATCGATATTTTACCATTTCAAGCATCTCTAAAAATCTAATATGTATTGATAATTATCTGGTTGCCTAACTGTTTAAAATGTTTATGAAATTATGAATTCATGTTGTAGAATTAAAAAATCAATTTACCTGCGTTCAAATAGATTCTTGAAGATCGGTCAATAATGGATTTCAATGCCTTATTATTGACCATGGTCAATAATAACTTATAAGGTAGAGAAAAACGATTTCTAACGTTAATAATCGGTCAATAATAACGATGTTATAGGTTAGTAGTGGAAAAATTGTTTTATTCTTGAACCAAAAGGTAAGGACCCTATTAGTATAAAGAGAAAACAAGGTGGATTTACGTTGGCCATAATGTTAATTTAATTTAATTTTTCTTAATAGGCAGATTTTTGTATGAAAGAGGTCTTACAAAGAATGAAGCTATTGAAAAGGGTAGAAACATCGAGCAAGATGAATCAATAGTGCACCCACGCTATTCCCTGTTTCAAATATAGTTGATTTAGTAGGGCTGGAAATTGTACTGGATTAAAGAAATACGTTAATAATACAGTAAGTACAATAAAGGATATGGTAATGACACAAAAGCATACATAAACATAATCAGTCAACATTATTTTTAGGTTAAGAAAACACCAGAATTGGTAAAAAGCAAACGAAATTAAAAAACGGATTATGTAGGTATCGAATGTTTACCAATGAGCTGGGCTAGCTCTTCAGCTGGGAAGGATGTAAGGAGAAAAAAATATTTAAGATATTAAACGCTTTCTGCCTTATAATAAATAAGTAATTCTATTTCTTATGTAAAATATAATTATTTATAGACTTTGTCACTTGATTGACATCAGATTAATAAATAGTTCATTTTTGTTTATGCTTATGCCTGCGAAGAAGAAAATTTTCATCAAGTAATGGCATGTGGGTTGTCGGACCCAAATACAGGCCAATAATAGCTAAAGAAAGTTAAAAGTAAGTACACATTCTTTCATATCAAATTTATTTTTTATTTATTTATTTAATTCAACAATAATAGGCATCTCTCCGTTTATGTCAAAATTCAAAGGGACTTATTTTATATCAATTATTTTCAATAAACCTTATGAGTCCCTTCTTATTGATACTGTTGTGATTTGCACAATCATACCAACAGTTTTAATTAATAAAAATACTATTTATTGTCTCAAAAGGATGCATGAGTATTATATCTCGCTATCGACTACTAAACCCTACTAGGTGGGAGCTACTCCAAGTTTACATTTAATATTAACCAAACGCCACTGCCCAAGCCATTGAGGTAGAATCACGATTTCTGACATAAATTTTTCCAAAAAAGTTCAATGTCAAGTGTAATTACGTGGGCAATATTAAAATCAAAATATTTTACACTCTGTAGGGTTAGAGATATAAAATTAAAGTATAGAATATCTTTCATAATTTAATATCATACAGAAGGAATCAACCCTCAATATTTATATTTTAAATACGTAATGTAAGTTTTTAATTTTAGCCAATATATGGGGGCCCGGTCTTTAGGATTGCTGAGTTATTGAAGTGTTTAGTGTTAACATATTATGAGAAATTGTTTATATTGCTTTAAATACATTTATGTATAGTATCTATGTTTTTTTTGTTTAATTGGTATTCTATAATATACTGGGTGTTCGCATGTAAAGTCCGTAACTCTTCAGAGTGTAAATCCTTATATTTTAAGAAAAAAAAATTGATATACCTACCTATTCCCAAACAATATACCTACATTTTAAAAACTACTTTTTATGTGAAAATAGTTTGGTCACTCATGCTCAACCTACGCCATTGGTGGCAAATAAAAATTAACTTTACACTAAAAATACAGCTCTTTACTAACAATAAGCGTTTCTAGTTTTTTTTTTTATATTCCAGCAGGGAATGAGTTTTTTAACTATTATAAAGAATTATTACCCTCTGTAGATACGGACCTTACGCGTATTAAAGAAACACTATTATATATGGTGGATATAAAATGTACCTATATTCATTTTTGATTTAATGAATATACATGGTGAATATATTGTATATTCATTTTTGGTTTAATAAAAATATACATAGTGGATATAAAATGTATATTCATTTTTGGTTAAATGAATATACACTGGATATAATTTTCACATTTATATATGTGTTTTGAACGTGCAGTGTGAAACTATATTTTCTGTGGATATGTAATGTATATTTTTTAATGGATATGAAATGGACATCCAAGTCTGTGCCAACCGACATGAAAATGAATTACATGAGACATCCATTTTCACATTCAGGTATATTTTTCTGAATGTACATATCCACAAAAAGATATACATTGTATGAAATAGAAATATGTTTTGGTTATGTGGGGAGCTATCCGAAATTGGCAGGGCTAACGCCAATCTGCAGGGGTATGCCACTTATTTTGCTAAAAATGACATGACTTTACCTCTTGATATCCGTCGTCTAAATCACCATTTATTATATTTATTTATTCTTTTATTTTTTTTATTTATTCTCAATATTGCTGGAGTGTCACATTCATTTTCTTTTTTTTATAAATGGTATAAGTTTAATGTCGAGGGGCGGCTTACTAGTGAAAATTAAGCATAGCTAGTAGTTTTCGTACCTTTGTTTTGCTTAAGATTTGAATACACCCCTCGTTTAAAGTAGGTAGGTAACTATCTGGATGGTAATGCAATTGTTAAAACTATTACCCTGGTATTGTTGAATCATTGAATTAATAAAGTACTATTTAACAACTCAAAATTTCTTTTCCATACTTTCAATGCATTTAATATACACTTCTCATCAAAATTACGAAATAATGTAAAAGTTAGCTACTAAATATTTTATGAACCACTCCGATTTTGACGAACTCTTTTTTGCAGTGTAGACTAAGGTGTTACGAAGCTTTTTAAGATCCTAATGTTAATATGTAAAACGATTCTACTGATATACAGGGTGTTCAATCCAAATAATTATATGAAACCACTATTAGTTTTCTATTTAAAAAAAAAACTAAATTTTTAAGTATTTCAAAATTTGTATTCGGGCGTTATTTTGCATTATAAACAACTTTGGTTTATACAATTTTTGATTAAAGTAATAAACAATAATGCATCTTCATGTTTTCCTAATTTATTAACGCCCTGTACATCTGATCTAAAATTTTTATATTGTAAATTAATTTTCTCAACAAGCAAAACTTTTTATAAATAATGACTTTTGGTCGTAAAATCAATAATAAAGATTTTTCCCTCTGGGAAACTCCTTGCGCGGACACACTGTATATTGCAGCACATGAACACTTATTCAATTCAGGGAAAAAAACAATCCGAAATAATGACCCAGAGTATCAAATGACTCATAATTATGAAACAAGCACACAGCCCGATTCCATAGTTTTAATAAAAACAGTTACCATAATGGCCATCTTTAAAAATCGCTATTGTATCACCAAAAATCTGCAGAAAAAGAGCTTTCAAAATCTTAAATACTGATCGAAATCTATTCAACTATTGCCGATATACAGCGTTTTAAAAATTTTCCTATCAAAATATGACACATTTTTTGTTTAACAGTGTATCTATTGCCAAAAGACACTTATCAAAAAACTGGCAAAAAGGTCTGGAGATATTGATGTCAACTTACTAACACTAACGGCCTATACCGGGAATTTCTAACTTTACCAGTTTACTCTACAGAATGTTTCAAATTTACGGAACAAAATCACCTGTACTAACAAAACCCTGTATATCAGTAGAATCGTTTTACAGATTAACATTAGGATCTTAAAAAGCTTCGTAACACCTTAGTCTACCCTGCAAAAAATAGTTCGTCAAAATCGGAAGAGTGGTTTATAAAATATTTAGTAGCAAACTTTTGCTAACTTGTACAGGGTTATCCAACCAAGACTAGACAAGGCGATTTTTTGACTTTTCCTGTACTTTTATAAAAAAACTGAAATAGCCATCTTAAGTCATTTTCTCCCGCGAATTCGAATATCTTCAGCAAAAAACAGTTGAACATCAAACAAAAGTACTAGGGGTCACTTTGATATTTTTTTAAATGGGATGCCGTATTTTTAATGAGCTTATCCGATTTCTCATATAAATTTTGATCTAAAATGTTGGATTTTTAATTCAAAAACGCCTTTTTTCTTCAGTTTTAAATTCGGAAAATGTTAAAAATAAAAAAAAAATAAAATAAAATAAATTACAAAATCCAACATTTTAGATCAAAATTTATATGAGAAATCGGATAAGCTCATTAAAAATACGGCATCCCATTTAAAAAAATATCAAAGTGACCCCTAGTACTTTTGTTTGATGTTCAATTGTTTTTTGCTGAAGATATTCGAATTCGCGGGAGAAAATGACTTAAGATGGCTATTTTAGTTTTTTTATAAAAGTACAGGAAAAGTCAAAAAATCGCCTTGTCTAGTCTTGGTTGGATAACCCTGTACATTATTCGCTAATTTTGACGAGAAGTGTATTAAAATTTAATTTTGATTATTTAAAATCAACTAAAATTTTACTAATCAGACAGACAATCTGCCGCCCTTACGTTGGTACAGCTAGCTGTTGTACACTCTTACAAGGTTATAATAACTTATACCGCCGATTAGACAAACTTGCATATCTGATGTGGGTTTAAGGTGCATCAAGACATTTCATATCTTAAATTTATTTAGTTTATATCGGAGGTTTCGCCGCGAAAATGGTCAATCTATGAGTTTATATACCTAACCTAACCTAAAACATTAATTTTCACCCATTTTCAAGAAATTTATACTCGGCAGGGCTATACCGCTCGATGGGAATATTTTACCCCTACAGAATAATTTGGTTAACCCCACCATAGACCGCCTTTTAAACGGGTCGGAATGGCTAAACCCGAAACGGAAGAGCTAAACCCGAAATTGGAATGGCTATCGCCGATCGGAAGGAGTATGCCACTTAATGTGCTAAAAATGGCAGGGCTTTACCCCCTAAGTAGTACATATATATATATATATATATATATATCGAGAGGGTAGTCGTTGCTGACTAGTTGAGAAATACACTAGTAAATATTGGGGACTGCAGCAAATGAAAGAGTACTCTTTAAAGTTATTCCAAGCTTTCGGAAATCGTAAATTTTATTTCCATCTTCAGGGAGAAACTTTGGTGAGATTGTTCATATAGATGTTAATATAATAATTATTAATAAAAGACATTCGAACAGAAAAACGTGTTGAAAATCCAAGTCAATAATAAATACAACTACAGTTCAGAAATAATATTAAAAACATTGTATATGGACGAAGAAACACACAATTTAAAATAAAATCAAACTTAGTTGTTCACATTTTTAAAAAATTCGTTAATTATACAATTTAACATTCCAGCTTTGTGATCACTCCGCTATATAAAGCTATAATCTATACTAAATAAAAATAATCCTGTCAAGGAAAGTTACCATAAAAACAATTCATGGCTAATTGCCTGATATTAATAATTAAAAGTTAAGCAGGTTAAAATATATGCGAATAAACTGTTATGATTAAGAAATAAATTATTAATAATTATTATTGTTCAAGAAGTAAGTTCGGGAGATATTATCGAGTAATGTAAACAAGAGTCGATCAAAGCGGCATTAAAGAATTAATAAAATCTTATCTGAAATCCCTCGCTGTGAGCTGGTAGAAGCTGCAACCCTTGTGTCGTTCTATAGGACACAGAAGGCTAACATGGCAGATTTACGGTAAGTAAAAGCAAATGGTAAGTGGAGACTCCAAGAACATCATTGGGTTCCATACGTACAAAACCCTGCCTTCAACAGGTAAGATCGACAACCGATAATAGGGATCAGTCCATGAAACCCTATAATAATGGAACAAAATTCCGAATTAAAAATTAACCAAAACACTGGTTTCAAGATACAACCCGTATAGTTGCAACGTAAAATTAGACAAAGATAAAATTTACTTGGCTACTACTGTTAAAAATTTAGTCAAACACGACTACAAAAATGATCAAAAATAGAAACTAATTCACTTGTCATACGAGCTACGGCTCATAAACTAAACGAACCCCGTGTAACTAGTACAAACTTCAAAAATAAGGTAGATTTAAATTCATTTGATCGATAATTTCAACATTACGAAACCAAAATTAATAAAAGTAACACATAAAGTCACATTTACTGATAACTTAAGACAAATCAATACCCCTCTATTCACTTAGCCCACAAGTCTCTCACCTTCCTCGTCAGTGAACTTTGGTGACTACATTTAAGAGTTAATTTGTTAATTACCACACTGTACTCAAGCCCAACGATACCTCCATCCCCAGAATTCATCTCGTAATACATTAATTTAGAGTAATAAATATAGCAAACCACGGTTAAACGCATGTGTCATAAAAATTAAGCAATATAAAGAAAAACGTATTAGTTACCTATTGATGTTAAGGGTCAAAATCCTCTGTTCGATGCTAAGGCAGCATGAAAATACAGTGGGCTTCCATCAACAAACTGAAATAAGCAGAGAGAAAACGACTTAGCCCCAAAAATGGTTTTAACATAACACGTGTCGATAGCAATTGACAAAAAGTTTCGACATAGAAGTGCAAGAAAAACTTACCCAAGTCTGGTTTTAAAATCCCATCATTGGTTCTAGGGTGATCTTCAATCAAAGCAAACTAACAATCAAAACACAACAGATCATCACTAAATAATTACCGTTTCTTGAATTATCCCATTAAACAATGGCGGTGTAACACCTGCTCAAGAAACGGGGCCCAGCTCGAAAGTTCACTGCACGAGGTATTCGTCAAAAAGCCTCGAACCCACGTCGAAATCTCAATTTATAATGAAGGTGCAACCAAGATGGTTGCCCGGAAATACGACACAACCATAGACTATAGTTCTGGGAGATGAAAATCATCGATATGTATCGACTGTCAACATGCACTGCAACGTCAGATTCTGACCGCTACCAGTAAACACAAGGATTAAAACATAGGCACTACTTAGTCATGACCCAAATACAAGAAACTTTAATCAAAATAAGTCGGTAATTAAGCCCTAAAATAAAGTTAATAAAACTTTATCGACGATTAAGTGAAACCGAAAGTACAACATCACTAATAAAGGAGTGCACGCCTAAACTACAAAGAGAAGACGGGCGGTTGAACTCAAACCTTCGACAAGTTCATATGACAACTGTCAACCAAACGTCAGATAAACATGATGGGAAATGAAAATATAACCTATAATCATTTAAATTAAAAACCAATATCTAGTCCAGAAAACAAGCATAAAACTAGCAATAAATATTCAGAACTCCATCCCCAGATACAGGCTTCAATCCAAGATGCATCAGAATGCAAAACATCAACAAGTTATTTCATCGGCTGTTCAACTGCCGGTGTCTTGAAATTGCAGGATAGGGTAGAGAAAATTGGATATTTCAATGACACAAAATACGGATTCAGCTTGGCAGAGTGAAATCCTATAGTCAAGTTACAAGGTAACCTTAACAAATGAATAACAGGGCTGGTATAAGGGTTACAGTTACTTCTACATGAATGATACTTCAATAATTCAGTCAAACCCAAGTTAAGGAACCATACAGATTCTCTGGCCCGATAGGAAGTGAATTCTAGTGCAGAAAACCTAGAATGGCCTTGATACCTCAAAGTCCAGCGTATAAAATGCTAGGCAAGCTTAAAAGCTCGTCCAACAATAGGTATAGCCTGAACAAAACCTCAATAAATGATATTGTACAGCGTAAGACTGTAACTCCCAACTATTTATAGGTATGCAGTGTCTGTTACCAAAGAAGCCTTAAGTCGATCAAACAAAAAATTACAAGGCAATAGGGCATTGACAAGGAAATAGGATAAAATCTATAGAACCATATTTAAGGGTCATGAACAATCAATACTGAGGATCACTGGTAAGTGTGCAATTAATAAATTATCAGGCAAAATAACTTGTGGTAGAAGTAAATACTTATAAGCCAGTATGTAGGTAGTCACTAAAATGGCAAGTTTTATTGGCGAAATCTGAACGTTACAACTCCCCCTCTCCTTCGGAAGGAGGGAAACCTGCGATAAGAGGTTTCACGACGATAATTTACGAAAAATTAAAAGTGGAGATAAAGGTAACGGTCAAGAGGTATTTTATGTAGCCAAGTCAAATAATAACTCATCAAGATAATCAATTTACAAAGCTATGGCTAACTAGTCACAGAAAGAACCGTAAGGAAATAAAGAAATCATAACTATAATATACAAGCATATACATAGGTAATTCTAGTGAGTATTTTGCCTGCAAGAGTCCAAGAGAACCTCGAACGCAAGAAGAAGCAACTCCGGATAGTTGGTGTGGTAGAAGTAACCTAAAGAAAATAATAAAAAAAAATTGAGAGGCATAACCCCAAAAATAAAAATAAACAGTAGATCGAAAACGGGCTTCAGTCTGTATTGCGTCTCATCCAAATGTGGCTTGGAGGACCTCGTGTACTACCTCAGACCAACTAACCGAAGAAACCACAACTCACGCCCAAAAATAATCCCAAATACCTACAAACCCTACACTCACTAGAAAGTGGAAAACTAAAAATAATCAATGTCAACAAAAAAAAAATAATAGTTGTAACCCAGATGTTCCACCAGTCAAAGGGAGTGTATTGTAGTACACACTAAACTCAAAGATACAAACGTGTCGAGGACAACTAACTGTACCACAGCCTTCAATGGAAAATTTAATTAGGGTGTTCCGAAAGGCGGCTCTGCTCCTGGCCTGACGTATCACACGGGACCTACGGACGAGGTCATACGCAGTAGTTTCGCCCTCCCCTGTGCTGCAGCGATGTACAGACTGAATCAGGGGTTAGACAGCCACCCCCCACAATACAACTCGGCCCGCAAATCTGCCTTCAGCAGAACGAACATTCCACAAAAGACGACAAAGCGCCACCCAGGGGCACCAAACGCCCCTCAGCCTCTTCTATAGCAAAAAAAAGAAGGCTGCATATAAATAGGACAAAATCGGTAAATATAAAGTCGGGCTATACCCGAACCAGGAAAAAATCGGTAAGTATAAAGCGTCTAAATGACGAAGTCAAAATCAAACAATAATCAATAAATCGCATCTGAGCGACATCAATAACGAAACTACTCCGTTACTTGCAATTCAGTTCCAACAGCGGCTTAAATCCCCAAATGGGTTATCTCATTCTATCTATAAAGCAACGTAAATCAATCAAAAATGACTCAAAGTCCAACAAAGTAAATCAAGCAAATGTATCAACAAAGCAAATCAAGCAAAAACAGAGAAAGAAATTACATTCTCGTTGCAAATATCCCATACTCAACACGGTTTACAAAAAAAATTACAACGAAAACCTACCACTAAAACTGAAAGGAAGAACGAAGCAAAAAAAAAAGTCATCATGAATAAATAACGTCTTCAAGACGAGCGACAGCAAAGATCAACCGGCGTTAGCCAATCCATCCAAACTAACCAAATAACTAAAGAGACAAATCAAGGCAAAAGTAAAATACTAAGTCCAAATCAGGGTAATCACTAAAGAAAATCCGGCAAAGCCAAATTTGCAAGGAATCAAGTCAAAATCGGTAGGTACTGAAATCGTTCCCCAAAGTAAAGATAGAATGAAAGGAAGAAAAATACCGAAAAGTAAAACCAAAAAGACGAAAAGAAAGTCAACTCCTAAAGAAGATAAAGTCGTACCCACTCCTGTCTTGTTTCACGCCAAGACAACAGCGTGCACAACCAAAGCCTGAATTGAGTGACCTTCAATTACGTAATAAAGCAAATAAAAACATTAGGGGAGAAACAAGCAAGAATAAAGGTTCTACTAAATGAACGCCATAAAACTAATACTATGAAATGTTAAATGCTGGAGTGGCAACCTAAAGATATAATCGATAAGCAAGAAACTATTGTACTAAAAATCCACGAAAAAGCTAATAATACTCCGAAGATACCGACGGCTAAGATTCATATAACAGGTTTGCCACAACATTTACAAGTGAAGTGAGAAGCCAACTGAAGGTTAACACCTCAGATACCCATTGTAGTAAACCGCTGAGGGCCTGATTCACTACCAACGACACAAACCGGCTGAAGGCGATTGGTCTGTCTCCGTACTCTTGATATGATTTCTACTATCACGGGTACGCCGTGCGGAGTATTTCTAACCAACTACATTCGGCCTGTCAAGTTTCACGCCGAGACAGAAACCGAACTTCATTAGCACTCCACATCCGCTGGAGGTGATGTAAAAATATTTGGAACAAAAAAAAAGAAAGAAGCGAACCTTTATTCATTACTCACACAACTCACATAAGTCATAAATCAAAAATTCAAATCCAAAGGGTAAGGTAGTCACATCCAAAAAGGTAAGGTAATTAAAATACAAAAGGTAAGGTAATCAAAGACCAAAATTACGGTAATCAAAAACTAATTACTGACGTAAATCTAATTACTCACAGTAAAGATAACTTACTCATCACAACGAAAACAAAGGTAACCAATTCCACTAATAATTTAAAGGTAAGCAAAGATAACCAAAAGGCAAATTAAATTAAATTAAAGGTCTCGAAAAGAGAAAGATCACTGCTAAGTACAGGAAAAACTAATGTTTATCCACCGAAGTATGTACACCCATCACGTCTCGCGCAACGCGGTAAGTACCCACACAACAAGGGCTAAACTAGTATACTACTTAAAAACCCAAAGCAAAGATAAAGTGCAGTGACCGGCAAATAAAGGTAAGATAGCTGAAGGCAGGACTTACCCACAAGTAAAATAGTAAGACAGCTGAAGGCCCCCTTACTAAGAACAGTAGGAGTAAGAATACTGAAGGCTAATCTCACAACAACAACAGAAGTAAGACCGCTTAGGGCTAATCTTACCACGACTCTCGGTGGACTTCTACCACCATTGCGATCCAGTGCAGATAAATTCTACTATGATAGTGTTCAAATCTAAGGGATCTCGTGCTTCAAATTAGAAATGAATACTACCAAGCCCACAACTGCAGGGCGAATAAACCCCAAACTAAAAGAAGTAAGTAAGTAAAAATTACAAGATACCTGAAAGATAAAAGTGATGAGTAAGACTATCCACTATCTGAACTATCTACTAACTAAAGTTGATGGATTATACGGTTTGAGATTTTGAACGTGCCAAACTCCTTTACTTTCTCTTGCGCGATCTTGAAGTTCGTAAGTGCAGGTACCAGTTTTCCGTTTAATAATAAACGGGCCTAAATAGAGTGGAGCTAATTTAGCACTATAATAATTCACGGCATCGGAGATACTTTTGTTTTTACGCCAAACTTCCTGTCCAAGAACATACTCCACAGGTCGTCGTCGTAAGTTATACCTTCGTTGATTTCTGGCACGAGAGGTTTTAATTTTCTCCTGAACTTCCTGATACAACTTGACAAATGCGGCTTGTCTCTTCTTGACATAGTCGCCAGAATCTAAGTTGTCGTTAGGAATTTCTTCGGCATAATCCTGTCCGTATAATTTGTGTTCTCGTCCAAAATTGAGGAAATATGGAGTGAATCCGGTTGTTTCATGTCGAGACGTTCGTATCGCGCATTCAATAGCAGCCAAGTTCTCATCCCATGTTCGATGATTGCTGTTTTGTATATAGGAACGCATCATAGTTTTAACAACTCTGTTAGCGCGTTCTGTGGGATCGGCTTGAGGATGGTAAGATGCAGTATAAAATAGTTTCGATCTGTATCGTTCACACATACCTTGAAATTTCTTAGATTTCATTTGAGTTCCATTGTCGCACATTAAAAACTGTGGTGTTCCATAAGTTAGAAAAATGCTTTCTTCGACTTGTTTCGTAAGCGATTTCGCTGTCGCTGCTCTAGATGAAAATAGCATGGCATATTTAGTGAAATAGTCGTTAACCACGAGAACGTAAGTATTGCCTGATTTCGAACGTGGAAAGGGGCCAATAAAATCTAAAATAATACATTGCCAAGGTTGGTTAATGTTAGGTCGATCCCCCATTAGACCGGCAGGCGGTTTCTGTTCCACTTTTTGCTGAGCACAGACTTTACACGATTTAATGTATCTTGAAACGTCACTCCTCATCTTAGGCCAATAATATCGCTGGCAAACTTTCCAATAAGTCTTGAAAGTGCCTACATGACCTGATGCTGGTATATCATGGCAACGATGAAGTATTTCGCGCCTTTTATCTTTGGGAACAACTATTTTCCAGGAACTGGATGGAGTAGCAAGGTAGGGACAAGTAGATTTAATAAATTTATACAGGATGTTATTTTCGACACGCCAAGACGAAAATTTATTTGGTTGTTGTTCAAGTTTAACAAACATGTTGTTGTACCATTTGTCGGTACTGGGAGATAATAAAATGTCGTTCTCTTCTACAGCTTCTACAGATACAGGGACTGATCTAGAAAGAAAATCTGCCACAACATGGTCTTTTCCAGGTCGATGAACTAAGGTAAAATCATAGGGTTGAAGACGCAGCGCCCAGCGCGCTAATCGACCTTGAGGGTCTTTTAACCTATGTAACCATAGTAATGAATGATGGTCAGTTATTACTGTGAAGTGTACTCCCTCCAAATAATGTCGTAATTTTTCAACACTCCAAATGACGGCTAGGCATTCTTTTTCCGTCACAGTCAGCTTCATTTCCTGTCTAGTAAGTGATCTTGATAGGAAGCATATTACTTTCTCGCCTTCTTCAAAGGTTTGCGTGAGGCAAGCGCCAAGTCCAAAAGAACTGGCGTCCGTCTGTAGGACGAAAGGTCAACTGAAATCAGGACAGGTAAGTATTGGTGCTGAAATTAAGGCTTCCTTGATAACTTTGAAAGCTCTGTCACAATCGGGTGTCCATGTCCATTTGACACTTTTCTTCGTTAGGTTAGTCAGTAGAAATATTATTAAAAACATTGTATATGGACGAAGAAACGCACAATTTAAAATAAAATCAAACTTAGTTGTTCACATTTTTAAAAAATTCGTTAATTATACAATTTAACATTCCAGCTTTGTGATCACTCCGCTATATAAAGCTATAATCTATACTAAATAAAAATAATCCTGTCAAGGAAAGTTACCATAAAAACAATTCATGGCTAATTGCCTGATATTAATAATTAAAAGTTAAGCAGGTTAAAATATATGCGAATAAACTGTTATGATTAAGAAATAAATTATTAATAATTATTATTGTTCAAGAAGTAAGTTCGGGAGATATTATCGAGTAATGTAAACAAGAGTCGATCAAAGCGGCATTAAAGAATTAATAAAATCTTATCTGAAATCCCTCGCTGTGAGCTGGTAGAAGCTGCAACCCTTGTGTCGTTCTATAGGACACAGAAGGCTAACATGGCAGATTTACGGTAAGTAAAAGCAAATGGTAAGTGGAGACTCCAAGAACATCATTGGGTTCCATACGTACAAAACCCTGCCTTCAACAGGTAAGATCGACAACCGATAATAGGGATCAGTCCATGAAACCCTATAATAATGGAACAAAATTCCGAATTAAAAATTAACCAAAACACTGGTTTCAAGATACAACCCGTATAGTTGCAACGTAAAATTAGACAAAGATAAAATTTACTTGGCTACTACCGTTAAAAATTTAGTCAAACACGACTACAAAAATGATCAAAAATAGAAATTAATTCACTTGTCATACGAGCTACGGCTCATAAACTAAACGAACCCCGTGTAACTAGTACAAACTTCAAAAATAAGGTAGATTTAAATTCATTTGATCGATAATTTCAACATTACGAAACCAAAATTAATAAAAGTAACACATAAAGTCACATTTACTGATAACTTAAGACAAATCAATACCCCTCTATTCACTTAGCCCACAAGTCTCTCACCTTCCTCGTCAGTGAACTTTGGTGACTACATTTAAGAGTTAATTTGTTAATTAACACACTGTACTCAAGCCCAACGATACCTACATCCCCAGAATTCATCTCGTAATACATTAATTTAGAGTAACAAATATAGCAAACCACGGTTAAACGCATGTGTCATAAAAATTAAGCAATATAAAGAAAAACGTATTAGTTACCTATTGATGTTAAGGGTCAAAATCCTCTGTTCGATGCTAAGGCAGCATGAAAATACAGTGGGCTTCCATCAACAAACTGAAATAAGCAGAGAGAAAACGACTTAGCCCCAAAAATGGTTTTAACATAACACGTGTCGATAGCAATTGACAAAAAGTTTCGACATAGAAGTGCAAGAAAAACTTACCCAAGTCTGGTTTTAAAATCCCAAACTCATTGGTTCTAGGGTGATCTTCAATCAAAGCAAACTAACAATCAAAACAAAACAGATCATCACTAAATAATTACCGTTTCTTGAATTATCCCATTAAACAATGGCGGTGTAACACCTGCTCAAGAAACGGGGCCCAGCTCGAAAGTTCACTGCACGAGGTATTCGTCAAAAAGCCTCGAACCCACGTCGAAATCTCAATTTATAATGAAGGTACAACCAAGATGGTTGCCCGGAAATACGACACAACCATAGACTATAGTTCTGGGAGATGAAAATCATCGATATGTATCGACTGTCAACATGCACTGCAACGTCAGATTCTGACCGCTACCAGTAAACACAAGGATTAAAACATAGGCACTACTTAGTCATGACCCAAATACAAGAAACTTTAATCAAAATAAGTCGGTAATTAAGCCCTAAAATAAAGTTAATAAAACTTTATCGACGATTAAGTGAAACCGAAAGTACAACATCACTAATAAAGGAGTGCACGCCTAAACTACAAAGAGAAGACGGGCGGTTGAACTCAAACCTTCGACAAGTTCATATGACAACTGTCAACCAAACGTCAGATAAACATGATGGGAAATGAAAATATAACATATAATCATTTAAATTAAAAACCAATATCTAGTCCAGAAAACAAGCATAAAACTAGCAATAAATATTCAGAACTCCATCCCCAGATACAGGCTTCAATCCAAGATGCATCAGAATGCAAAACATCAACAAGTTATTTCATCGGCTGTTCAACTGCCGGTGTCTTGAAATTGCAGGATAGGGTAGAGAAAATTGGATATTTCAATGACACAAAATACGGATTCAGCTTGGCAGAGTGAAATCCTATAGTCAAGTTACAAGGTAACCTTAACAAATGAATAACAGTGCTGGTATAAGGGTTACAGTTACTTCTACATGAATGATACTTCAATAATTCAGTCAAACCCAAGTTAAGGAACCATACAGATTCTCTGGCCCGATAGGAAGTGAATTCTAGTGCAGAAAACCTAGAATGGCCTTGATACCTCAAAGTCCAGCGTATAAAATGCTAGGCAAGCTTAAAAGCTCGTCCAACAATAGGTATAGTCTGAACAAAACCTCAATAAATGATATTGTACAGCGTAAGACTGTAACTCCCAACTATTTATAGGTATGCAGTGTCTGTTACCAAAGAAGCCTTAAGTCGATCAAACAAAAAATTACAAGGCAATAGGGCATTGACAAGGAAATAGGATAAAATCTATAGAACCATATTTAAGGGTCATGAACAATCAATACTGAGGATCACTGGTAAGTGTGCAATTAATAAATTATCAGGCAAAATAACTTGTGGTAGAAGTAAATACTTATAAGCCAGTATGTAGGTAGTCACTAAAATGGCAAGTTTTATTGGCGAAATCTGAACGTTACAACTCCCCCTCTCCTTCGGAAGGAGGGAAACCTGCGATAAGAGGTTTCACGACGATAATTTACGAAAAATTAAAAGTGGAGATAAAGGTAACGGTCAAGAGGTATTTTATGTAGCCAAGTCAAATAATAACTCATCAGGATAATCAATTTACAAAGCTAAGGCTAACTAGTCCCAGAAAGAACCATAAGGAAATAAAGAAATCATAACTATAATATACAAGCATATACATAGGTAATTCTAGTGAGTATTTTGCCTGCAAGAGTCCAAGAGAACCTCGAACGCAAGAAGAAGCAACTCCGGATAGTTGGTGTGGTAGAAGTAACCTAAAGAAAATAATAAAAAAAAATTGAGAGGCATAACCCCAAAAATAAAAATAAACAGTAGATCGAAAACGGGCTTCAGTCTGTATTGCGTCTCATCCAAATGTGGCTTGGAGGACCTCGTGTACTACCTCAGACCAACTAACCGAAGAAACCACAACTCACGCCCAAAAATAATCCCAAATACCTACAAACCCTACACTCACTAGAAAGTGGAAAACTAAAAATAATCAATGTCAACAAAAAAAAAATAATAGTTGTAACCCAGATGTTCCACCAGTCAAAGGGAGTGTATTGTAGTACACACTAAACTCAAAGATACAAACGTGTCGAGGACAACTAACTGTACCACAGCCTTCAATGGAAAATTTAATTAGGGTGTTCCGAAAGGCGGCTCTGCTCCTGGCCTGACGTATCACACGGGACCTACGGACGAGGTCATA
The DNA here is from genome assembly GCA_963920685.1 of Polydrusus tereticollis. Lineage (NCBI taxonomy): Eukaryota > Metazoa > Arthropoda > Insecta > Coleoptera > Curculionidae > Polydrusus > Polydrusus tereticollis. The sequence continues at coordinate 86,125,907 of OY987333.1, read as the reverse complement.
CGCAGTAGTTTCGCCCTCCCCTGTGCTGCAGCGATGTACAGACTGAATCAGGGGTTAGACAGCCACCCCCCACAATACAACTCTGCCCGCAAATCTGCCTTCAGCAGAACGAACATTCCACAAAAGACGACAAAGCGCCACCCAGGGGCACCAAACGCCCCTCAGCCTCTTCTATAGCAAAAAAAAGAAGGCTGCATATAAATAGGACAAAATCGGTAAATATAAAGTCGGGCTATACCCGAACCAGGACAAAATCGGTAAGTATAAAGCGTCTAAATGACGAAGTCAAAATCAAACAATAATCAATAAATCGCATCTGAGCGACATCAATAACGAAACTACTCCGTTACTTGCAATTCAGTTCCAACAGCGGCTTAAATCCCCAAATGGGTTATCTCATTCTATCTATAAAGCAACGTAAATCAATCAAAAATGACTCAAAGTCCAACAAAGTAAATCAAGCAAATGTATCAACAAAGCAAATCAAGCAAAAACAGAGAAAGAAATTACATTCTCGTTGCAAATATCCCGTACTCAACACGGTTTACAAAAAAAATTACAACGAAAACCTACCACTAAAACTGAAAGGAAGAACGAAGCAAAAAAAAAAAGTCATCATGAATAAATAACGTCTTCAAGACGAGCGACAGCAAAGATCAACCGGCGTTAGCCAATCCATCCAAACTAACCAAATAACTAAAGAGACAAATCAAGGCAAAAGTAAAATACTAAGTCCAAATCAGGGTAATCACTAAAGAAAATCCGGCAAAGCCAAATTTGCAAGGAATCAAGTCAAAATCGGTAGGTACTGAAATCGTTCCCCAAAGTAAAGATAGAATGAAAGGAAGAAAAATACCGAAAAGTAAAACCAAAAAGACGAAAAGAAAGTCAACTCCTAAAGAAGATAAAGTCGTACCCACTCCTGTCTTGTTTCACGCCAAGACAACAGCGTACACATTCAAAGCCTGAATTGAGTGACCTTCAATTACGTAATAAAGCAAATAAAAACATTAGGGGAGAAACAAGCAAGAATAAAGGTTCTACTAAATGAACGCCATAAAACTAATACTATGAAATGTTAAATGCTGGAGTGGCAACCTAAAGATATAATCGATAAGCAAGAAACTATTGTACTAAAAATCCACGAAAAAGCTAATAATACTCCGAAGATACCGACGGCTAAGATTCATATAACAGGTTTGCCACAACATTTACAAGTGAAGTGAGAAGCCAACTGAAGGCTAACACCTCAGATACCCATTGTAGTAAACCGCTGAGGGCCTGATTCACTACCAACGACACAAACCGGCTGAAGGCGATTGGTCTGTCTCCGTACTCTTGATATGATTTCTACTATCACGGGTACGCCGTGCGGAGTATTTCTAACCAACTACATTCGGCCTGTCAAGTTTCACGCCGAGACAGAAACCGAACTTCATTAGAACTCCACATCCGCTGGAGGTGATGTAAAAATATTTGGAACAAAAAAAAAGAAAGAAGCGAACCTTTATTCATTACTCACACAACTCACATAAGTCATAAATCAAAAATTCAAATCCAAAGGGTAAGGTAGTCACATCCAAAAAGGTAAGGTAATTAAAATACAAAAGGTAAGGTAATCAAAGACCAAAATTACGGTAATCAAAAACTAATTACTGACGTAAATCGAATTACTCACAGTAAAGATAACTTACTCATCACAACGAAAACAAAGGTAACCAATTCCACTAATAATTTAAAGTTAAGCAAAGATAACCAAAAGGCAAATTAAATTAAATTAAAGGTCTCGAAAAGAGAAAGATCACTGCTAAGTACAGGAAAAACTAATGTTTATCCACCGAAGTATGTACACCCATCACGTCTCGCGCAACGCGGTAAGTACCCACACAACAAGGGCTAAACTAGTATACTACTTAAAAACCCAAAGCAAAGATAAAGTGCAGTGACCGACAAATAAAGTAAGATAGCTGAAGGCAGGACTTACCCACAAGTAAAATAGTAAGACAGCTGAAGGCCCCCTTACTAAGAACAGTAGGAGTAAGAATACTGAAGGCTAATCTCACAACAACAACAGAAGTAAGACCGCTTAGGGCTAATCTTACCACGACTCTCGGTGGACTTCTACCACCATTGCGATCCAGTGCAGATAAATTCTACTATGATAGTGTTCAAATCTAAGGGATCTCGTGCTCCAAATTAAAAATGAATACTACCAAGCCCACAACTGCAGGGCGAATAAACCCCAAACTAAAAGAAGTAAGTAAGTAAAAATTACAAGATACCTGAAAGATAAAAGTGATGAGTAAGACTATCCACTATCTGAACTATCTACTAACTAAAGTTGATGGATTATACGGTTTGAGATTTTGAACGTGCCAAACTCCTTTACTTTCTCCTGCGCGATCTTGAAGTTCGTAAGTGCAGGTACCAGTTTTCCGTTTAATAATAAACGGGCCTAAATAGAGTGGAGCTAATTTAGCACTATAATAATTCACGGCATCGGAGATACTTTTGTTTTTACGCCAAACTTCCTGTCCAAGAACATACTCCACAGGTCGTCGTCGTAAGTTATACCTTCGTTGATTTCTGGCACGAGAGGTTTTAATTTTCTCCTGAACTTCCTGATACAACTTGACAAATGCGGCTTGTCTCTTCTTGACATAGTCGCCAGAATCTAAGTTGTCGTTAGGAATTTCTTCGGCATAATCCTGTCCGTATAATTTGTGTTCTCGTCCAAAATTGAGGAAATATGGAGTGAATCCGGTTGTTTCATGTCGAGACGTTCGTATCGCGCATCCAATAGCAGCCAAGTTCTCATCCCATGTTCGATGATTGCTGTTTTATATATAGGAACGCATCATAGTTTTAACAACTCTGTTAGCGCGTATAAAATAGTTTCGATCTGTATCGTTCACACATACCTTGAAATTTCTTAGATTTCATTTGAGTTCCATTGTCGCACATTAAAAACTGTGGTGTTCCATAAGTTAGAAAAATGCTTTCTTCGACTTGTTTCGTAAGCGATTTCGCTGTCGCTGCTCTAGATGAAAATAGCATGGCATATTTAGTGAAATAGTCATTAACCACGAGAACGTAAGTATTGCCTGATTTCGAACGTGGAAAGGGGCCAATAAAATCTAAAATAATACATTGCCAAGGTTGGTTAATGTTAGGTCGATCCCCCATTAGACCGGCAGGCGGTTTCTGTTCCACTTTTTGCTGAGCACAGACTTTACACGATTTAATGTATCTTGAAACGTCACTCCTCATCTTAGGCCAATAATATCGCTGGCAAACTTTCCAATAAGTCTTGAAAGTGCCTACATGACCTGATGCTGGTATATCATGGCAACGATGAAGTATTTCGCGCCTTTTATCTTTGGGAACAACTATTTTCCAGGAACTGGATGGAGTAGCAAGGTAGGGACAAGTAGATTTAATAAATTTATACAGGATGTTATTTTCGACACGCTAAGACGAAAATTTATTTGGTTGTTGTTCAAGTTTAACAAACATGTTGTTGTACCATTTGTCGGTACTGGGAGATAATAAAATGTAGTTCTCTTCTACAGCTTCTACAGATACAGGGACTGATCTAGAAAGAAAATCTGCCACAACATGGTCTTTTCCAGGTCGATGAACTAAGGTAAAATCATAGGGTTGAAGACGCAGCGCCCAGCGCGCTAATCGACCTTGAGGGTCTTTTAACCTATGTAACCATAGTAATGAATGATGGTCAGTTATTACTGTGAAGTGTACTCCCTCCAAATAATGTCGTAATTTTTCAACACTCCAAATGACGGCTAGGCATTCTTTTTCCGTCACAGTCAGCTTCATTTCCTGTCTAGTAAGTGATCTTGATAAGAAGCATATTACTTTCTCGCCTTCTTCAAAGGTTTGCGTGAGGCAAGCGCCAAGTCCAAAAGAACTGGCGTCCGTCTGTAGGACGAAAGGTCAACTGAAATCAGGACAGGTAAGTATTGGTGCTAAAATTAAGGCTTCCTTGATAGCTTTGAAAGCTCTGTCACAATCGGGTGTCCATGTCCATTTGACACTTTTCTTCGTTAGGTTAGTCAGTAGAAATAATATTAAAAACATTGTATATGGACGAAGAAACGCACAATTTAAAATAAAATCAAACTTAGTTGTTCACATTTTTAAAAAATTCGTTAATTATACAATTTAACATTCCAGCTTTGTGATCACTCCGCTATATAAAGCTATAATCTATACTAAATAAAAATAATCCTGTCAAGGAAAGTTACCATAAAAACAATTCATGGCTAATTGCCTGATATTAATAATTAAAAGTTAAGCAGGTTAAAATATATGCGAATAAACTGTTATGATTAAGAAATAAATTATTAATAATTATTATTGTTCAAGAAGTAAGTTCGGGAGATATTATCGAGTAATGTAAACAAGAGTCGATCAAAGCGGCATTAAAGAATTAATAAAATCTTATCTGAAATCCCTCGCTGTGAGCTGGTAGAAGCTGCAACCCTTGTGTCGTTCTATAGGACACAGAAGGCTAACATGGCAGATTTACGGTAAGTAAAAGCAAATGGTAAGTGGAGACTCCAAGAACATCATTGGGTTCCATACGTACAAAACCCTGCCTTCAACAGGTAAGATCGACAACCGATAATAGGGATCAGTCCATGAAACCCTATAATAATGGAACAAAATTCCGAATTAAAAATTAACCAAAACACTGGTTTCAAGATACAACCCGTATAGTTGCAACGTAAAATTAGACAAAGATAAAATTTACTTGGCTACTACCGTTAAAAATTTAGTCAAACACGACTACAAAAATGATCAAAAATAGAAATTAATTCACTTGTCATACGAGCTACGGCTCATAAACTAAACGAACCCCGTGTAACTAGTACAAACTTCAAAAATAAGGTAGATTTAAATTCATTTGATCGATAATTTCAACATTACGAAACCAAAATTAATAAAAGTAACACATAAAGTCACATTTACTGATAACTTAAGACAAATCAATACCCCTCTATTCACTTAGCCCACAAGTCTCTCACCTTCCTCGTCAGTGAACTTTGGTGACTACATTTAAGAGTTAATTTGTTAATTAACACACTGTACTCAAGCCCAACGATACCTCCATCCCCAGAATTCATCTCGTAATACATTAATTTAGGGTAATAAATATAGCAAACCACGGTTAAACGCATGTGTCATAAAAATTAAGCAATATAAAGAAAAACGTATTAGTTACCTATTGATGTTAAGGGTCAAAATCCTCTGTTCGATGCTAAGGCAGCATGAAAATACAGTGGGCTTCCATCAACAAACTGAAATAAGCAGAGAGAAAACGACTTAGCCCCAAAAATGGTTTTAACATAACACGTATCGATAGCAATTGACAAAAAGTTTCGACATAGAAGTGCAAGAAAAACTTACCCAAGTCTGGTTTTAAAATCTTAAATTCATTGGTTCTAGGGTGATCTTCAATCAAAGCAAACTAACAATCAAAACAAAACAGATCATCACTAAATAATTACCGTTTCTTGAATTATCCCATTAAACAATGGCGGTGTAACACCTGCTCAAGAAACGGGGCCCAGCTCGAAAGTTCACTGCACGAGGTATTCGTCAAAAAGCCTCGAACCCACGTCGAAATCTCAATTTATAATGAAGGTGCAACCAAGATGGTTGCCCGGAAATACGACACAACCATAGACTATAGTACTGGGAGATGAAAATCATCGATATGTATCGACTGTCAACATGCACTGCAACGTCAGATTCTGACCGCTACCAGTAAACACAAGGATTAAAACATAGGCACTACTTAGTCATGACCCAAATACAAGAAACTTTAATCAAAATAAGTCGGTAATTAAGCCCCAAAATAAAGTTAATAAAACTTTATCGACGATTAAGTGAAACCGAAAGTACAACATCACTAATAAAGGAGTGCACGCCTAAACTACAAAGAGAAGACGGGCGGTTGAACTCAAACCTTCGACAAGTTCATATGACAACTGTCAACCAAACGTCAGATAAACATGATGGGAAATGAAAATATAACCTATAATCATTTAAATTAAAAACCAATATCTAGTCCAGAAAACAAGCATAAAACTAGCAATAAATATTCAGAACTCCATCCCCAGATACAGGCTTCAATCCAAGATGCATCAGAATGCAAAACATCAACAAGTTATTTCATCGGCTGTTCAACTGCCGGTGTCTTGAAATTGCAGGATAGGGTAGAGAAAATTGGATATTTCAATGACACAAAATACGGATTCAGCTTGGCAGAGTGAAATCCTATAGTCAAGTTACAAGGTAACCTTAACAAATGAATAACAGGGCTGGTATAAGGGTTACAGTTACTTCTACATGAATGATACTTCAATAATTCAGTCAAACCCAAGTTAAGGAACCATACAGATTCTCTGGCCCGATAGGAAGTGAATTCTAGTGCAGAAAACCTAAAATGGCCTTGATACCTCAAAGTCCAGCGTATAAAATGCTAGGCAAGCTTAAAAGCTCGTCCAACAATAGGTATAGTCTGAACAAAACCTCAATAAATGATATTGTACAGCGTAAGACTGTAACTCCCAACTATTTATAGGTATGCAGTGTCTGTTACCAAAGAAGCCTTAAGTCGATCAAACAAAAAATTACAAGGCAATAGGGCATTGACAAGGAAATAGGATAAAATCTATAGAACCATATTTAAGGGTCATGAACAATCAATACTGAGGATCACTGGTAAGTGTGCAATTAATAAATTAAGCAACTCCGGATAGTTGGTGTGGTAGAAGTAAACCTAAAGAAAATAATAAAAAAAAATTGAGAGGCATAACCCCAAAAATAAAAATAAACAGTAGATCGAAAACGGGCTTCAGTCTGTATTGCGTCTCATCCAAATGTGGCTTGGAGGACCTCGTGTACTACCTCAGACCAACTAACCGAAGAAACCACAACTCACGCCCAAAAATAATCCCAAATACCTACAAACCCTACACTCACTAGAAAGTGGAAAACTAAAAATAATCAATGTCAACAAAAAAAAAATAATAGTTGTAACCCAGATGTTCCACCAGTCAAAGGGAGTGTATTGTAGTACACACTAAACTCAAAGATACAAACGTGTCGAGGACAACTAACTGTACCACAGCCTTCAATGGAAAATTTAATTAGGGTGTTCCGAAAGGCGGCTCTGCTCCTGGCCTGACGTATCACACGGGACCTACGGACGAGGTCATACGCAGTAGTTTCGCCCTCCCCTGTGCTGCAGCGATGTACAGACTGAATCAGGGGTTAGACAGCCACCCCCCACAATACAACTCTGCCCGCAAATCTGCCTTCAGCAGAACGAACATTCCACAAAAGACGACAAAGCGCCACCCAGGGGCACCAAACGCCCCTCAGCCTCTTCTATAGCAAAAAAAAGAAGGCTGCATATAAATAGGACAAAATCGGTAAATATAAAGTCGGGCTATACCCGAACCAGGACAAAATCGGTAAGTATAAAGCGTCTAAATGACGAAGTCAAAATCAAACAATAATCAATAAATCGCATCTGAGCGACATCAATAACGAAACTACTCCGTTACTTGCAATTCAGTTCCAACAGCGGCTTAAATCCCCAAATGGGTTATTTCATTCTATCTATAAAGCAACGTAAATCAATCAAAAATGACTCAAAGTCCAACAAAGTAAATCAAGCAAATGTATCAACAAAGCAAATCAAGCAAAAACAGAGAAAGAAATTACATTCTCGTTGCAAATATCCCGTACTCAACACGGTTTACAAAAAAAATTACAACGAAAACCTACCACTAAAACTGAAAGGAAGAACGAAGCAAAAAAAAAAGTCATCATTAATAAATAACGTCTTTAAGACGAGCGACAGCAAAGATCAACCGGCGTTAGCCAATCCATCCAAACTAACCAAATAACTAAAGAGACAAATCAAGGCAAAAGTAAAATACTAAGTCCAAATCAGGGTAATCACTAAAGAAAATCCGGCAAAGCCAAATTTGCAAGGAATCAAGTCAAAATCGGTAGGTACTGAAATCGTTCCCCAAAGTAAAGATAGAATGAAAGGAAGAAAAATACCGAAAAGTAAAACCAAAAAGACGAAAAGAAAGTCAATCCCTAAAGAAGATAAAGTCGTACCCACTCCTGTCTTGTTTCACGCCAAGACAACAGCGTACACATTCAAAGCCTGAATTGAGTGACCTTCAATTACGTAATAAAGCAAATAAAAACATTAGGGGAGAAACAAGCAAGAATAAAGGTTCTACTAAATGAACGCCATAAAACTAATACTATGAAATGTTAAATGCTGGAGTGGCAACCTAAAGATATAATCGATAAGCAAGAAACTATTGTACTAAAAATCCACGAAAAAGCTAATAATACTCCGAAGATACCGACGGCTAAGATTCATATAACAGGTTTGCCACAACATTTACAAGTGAAGTGAGAAGCCAACTGAAGGTTAACACCTCAGATACCCATTGTAATAAACCGCTGAGGGCCTGATTCACTACCAACGACACAAACCGGCTGAAGGCGATTGGTCTGTCTCCGTACTCTTGATATGATTTCTACTATCACGGGTACGCCGTGCGGAGTATTTCTAACCAACTACATTCGGCCTGTCAAGTTTCACGCCGAGACAGAAACCGAACTTCATTAGAACTCCACATCCGCTGGAGGTGATGTAAAAATATTTGGAACAAAAAAAAAGAAAGAAGCGAACCTTTATTCATTACTCACACAACTCACATAAGTCATAAATCAAAAATTCAAATCCAAAGGGTAAGGTAGTCACATCCAAAAAGGTAAGGTAATTAAAATACAAAAGGTAAGGTAATCAAAGACCAAAATTACGGTAATCAAAAACTAATTACTGACGTAAATCGAATTACTCACAGTAAAGATAACTTACTCATCACAACGAAAACAAAGGTAACCAATTCCACTAATAATTTAAAGGTAAGCAAAGATAACCAAAAGGCAAATTAAATTAAATTAAAGGTCTCGAAAAGAGAAAGATCACTGCTAAGTACAGGAAAAACTAATGTTTATCCACCGAAGTATGTACACCCATCACGTCTCGCGCAACGCGGTAAGTACCCACACAACAAGGGCTAAACTAGTATACTACTTAAAAACCCAAAGCAAAGATAAAGTGCAGTGACCGGCAAATAAAGGTAAGATAGCTGAAGGCAGGACTTACCCACAAGTAAAATAGTAAGACAGCTGAAGGCCCCCCTTACTAAGAACAGTAGGAGTAAGAATACTGAAGGCTAATCTCACAACAACAACAGAAGTAAGACCGCTTAGGGCTAATCTTACCACGACTCTCGGTGGACTTCTACCACCATTGCGATCCAGTGCAGATAAATTCTACTATGATAGTGTTCAAATCTAAGGGATCTCGTGCTCCAAATTAGAAATGAATACTACCAAGCCCACAACTGCAGGGCGAATAAACCCCAAACTAAAAGAAGTAAGTAAGTAAAAATTACAAGATACCTGAAAGATAAAAGTGATGAGTAAGACTATCCACTATCTGAACTATCTACTAACTAAAGTTGATGGATTATACGGTTTGAGATTTTGAACGTGCCAAACTCCTTTACTTTCTCCTGCGCGATCTTGAAGTTCGTAAGTGCAGGTACCAGTTTTCCGTTTAATAATAAACGGGCCTAAATAGAGTGGAGCTAATTTAGCACTATAATAATTCACGGCATCGGAGATACTTATGTTTTTACGCCAAACTTCCTGTCCAAGAACATACTCCACAGGTCGTCGTCGTAAGTTATACCTTCGTTGATTTCTGGCACGAGAGGTTTTAATTTTCTCCTGAACTTCCTGATACAACTTGACAAATGCGGCTTGTCTCTTCTTGACATAGTCGCCAGAATCTAAGTTGTCGTTAGGAATTTCTTCGGCATAATCCTGTCCGTATAATTTGTGTTCTCGTCCAAAATTGAGGAAATATGGAGTGAATCCGGTTGTTTCATGTCGAGACGTTCGTATCGCGCATCCAATAGCAGCCAAGTTCTCATCCCATGTTCGATGATTGCTGTTTTGTATATAGGAACGCATCATAGTTTAACAACTCTGTTAGCGCGTTCTGTGGGATCGGCTTGAGGATGGTAAGATGCAGTATAAAATAGTTTCGATCTGTATCGTTCACACATACCTTCTTAGATTTCATTTGAGTTCCATTGTCGCACATTAAAAACTGTGGTGTTCCATAAGTTAGAAAAATGCTTTCTTCGACTTGTTTCGTAAGCGATTTCGCTGTCGCTGCTCTAGATGAAAATAGCATGGCATATTTAGTGAAATAGTCGTTAACCACGAGAACGTAAGTATTGCCTGATTTCGAACGTGGAAAGGGGCCAATAAAATCTAAAATAATACATTGCCAAGGTTGGTTAATGTTAGGTCGATCTCCCATTAGACCGGCAGGCGGTTTCTGTTCCACTTTTTGCTGAGCACAGACTTTACACGATTTAATGTATCTTGAAACGTCACTCCTCATCTTAGGCCAATAATATCGCTGGCAAACTTTCCAATAAGTCTTGAAAGTGCCTACATGACCTGATGCTGGTATGTCATGGCAACGATGAAGTATTTCGCGCCTTTTATCTTTGGGAACAACTATTTTCCAGGAACTGGATGGAGTAGCAGCAAGGTAGGGACAAGTAGATTTAATATATTTATACAGGATGTTATTTTCGACACGCCAAGACGAAAATTTATTTGGTTGTTGTTCAAGTTTAACAAACATGTTGTTGTACCATTTGTCGGTACTGGGAGATAATAAAATGTCGTTCTCTTCTACAGCTTCTACAGATACAGGGGGACTGATCTAGAAAGAAAATCTGCCACAACATGGTCTTTTCCAGGTCGATGAACTAAGGTAAAATCATAGGGTTGAAGACGCAGCGCCCAGCGCGCTAATCGACCTTGAGGGTCTTTTAACCTATGTAACCATAGTAATGAATGATGGTCAGTTATTACTGTGAAGTGTACTCCCTCCAAATAATGTCGTAATTTTTCAACACTCCAAATGACGGCTAGGCATTCTTTTTCCATCACAGTCAGCTTCATTTCCTGTCTAGTAAGTGATCTTGATAAGAAGCATATTACTTTCTCGCCTTCTTCAAAGGTTTGCGTGAGGCAAGCGCCAAGTCCAAAAGAACTGGCGTCCGTCTGTAGGACGAAAGGTCAACTGAAATCAGGACAGGTAAGTATTGGTGCTGAAATTAAGGCTTCCTTGATAGCTTTGAAAGCTCTGTCACAATCGGGTGTCCATGTCCATTTGACACTTTTCTTCGTTAGGTTAGTCAAGGGAGCTATGGTGGATGAAAAATTGGGAACGAAACGTCGGTACCATGATGCTGTACCTATAAAACGGCGAATTTCGCTAACGTTCTGAGGAGGTGGAATCCTAACAATAGCTTCTACTTTTTCCGAATCTGGCCGGAGACCTTGACGATCCACTACATAACCTAAATATTTCAACTCTGGCCTGCAAAACTGGCACTTATCTAGAGATACTATGAGACCTTCTGCTTTTAAGCGGTCAAAAACTAAGCCCAAAAGTCGTAGATGTTCGTTGAAATCCTGGGAAATAAGAATTATGTCGTCCAAGTAGACCATAACTGATGGTTCGAGATCTGCGCCTAGGACTGTGTCGACGACGCGTTGCCAAGTGGCTGGACTGTTTGTTAGCCCAAACGGCATACGACAGAACTGATATAGCCCTCTTCCTGAGACGGTGAATGCAGTGTATTCACGTGAAGATTCACTCAAAGGAACAGTCCAAAAGGCTGATTTTATATCTATCGAACTAAGATATTTTGCGTTTCTTAGCCTATCCAAGATGGCGGAGATATAGGGAATGGGATATGCGTCTTTTTTGGTCTTTTCGTTAAGTAAATGATAATCTACACAGAAGCGGTAGGAATCGTCCGTTTTGCGCACTAGTCAGATAGGGGAACTCCATCCACTTTTTGAAATTTCCACGACAACATCAGATATCATTTTTTGTAGCTCCTCGTCTATGATCTTCTGTTTAAAAGGAGACACTGGATAGTACCTTTGTTTGATGGGTTTAGTACCAGGTTCCAACTCAATCGTATGTTCGGCTACTTTACAAAGTCCAAGTCCGGTTCCCATTGATGACATTTTTTCCTTAACCAAGTTGTCTAGTGCTATCCGTTGACCTTTAGTAAGTGTAGCTTCATCCTGAATGCTACATACCTGAGTGCAACTAGAATTCTCTGCAAAATGCCAAATACCTTGATTAAGATCAGGGACTATCTCCATGCTTTTCCAAAAATCTACTCCTAGAATCAGTGTATGTGAAAGTTCAGGTATGACTAGTACGTCGATGACTCGTGTCTTTCCCATTAAACAGAAAGGAACTTGCATAAAACCAATGCTAGAACAGCTCTGTCCATTGGCGACGGTACATCTTGTTTCTGTACTAACAAGTTTTAATCCTAAGCGCTGAAAAAGTTGATAGCCAGGAAGGCCTTTAATCGTGCGCGTAGCGCCGGAATCCAGTAGACCTTTAATAGGAGTACCTACAACTGAAACTTCCAAATAAGGGCGTTGATCTCCTTGCGAATGACTAATAATGAAATCCAAGAGAATTTTGGCTGGGAAGTCTGAATCACTGGTCGAAACAATATTTATACTGGGAGGTATCTCACGACCTTCTATTGACTCCCCCGGGATCCGTTTCCCGAATTCGAACATTTCTGACATGATCTTACAGTAACGTTGGGCGTTCTACAATGATACCAATGAATTTTGCGTGGAATAGGGCAGTCTCTATTCAAATGACCTGTTTTCTGGCAGTTCTAACAAGTCACCTCTCTAGGAGCTCTGTTGTTATTAGAAGGTGTGTTCGTATTGTGCCTAATTTCTTGAACACTAGGTGTACTAAAGCGATTGTCGCTAGGGGCCTCTTCTGGCGAATCGGACACAAACGCAAAGTCGGGTTCAACAACGTCTCCGAGAAGGTGGTACATAATGTTCGGCTCTATATTTCTTGCCTTCCAAAATCAGACATTGATCTTCAAGTTCTTCTAATGAATTTAGGACAGATAATTGAGTGGTATAGAATGGAGCTAAATTTCTGGAAATAATATCCAATTTAACGTCTTTACTCATGAAGCCATATCGACGAAATAGAGCGTGCATACTCGATAGGTAATCGACAATCTTCTCAGAAGGATTTTGTGTTCGATCCAAAATTTCCTTGAACAATCTTGATCTATAATCTGGAGGTTCGAAATGCTTACACAATAATGATGAAAGTCCTTTCCAATCATTAAATCTGGAGCGATTGGACCTAAACCAGTTTAAAGCCTTGCCTTCAAAAAGGTCAATGGCAGAATCAAACAAGTCTCTTTCGGTGAGGTTACGAGCTACTCTGAGTTCTGAGACTCTCTCGAGGAAGCTGTGTACGGACATGTACTTTTGATCTCCAGTAAACTTGATTCCCCATTTTTCTACTCGTTGAGATTTGAAGTTTACAGAATGCTGCCGTTGAGGAGTAGATTCATGTGTTTGAGTTGCCCCTGCAACTGACGAAGTATCGGTATCAGATTCGTCTAAACGTGTTTTGTCCATTAATAGGCTTAAGTTCGGATCTTGACGAGATACTTGTTCCAAGTTGTCTAATGTCGTTAAGATGTCAACGAATAGTGCTGCTTTAATATCAGCATCTTCTGCTGACAGACTTTCTGTAGGAACCCGATCAATCCTATTCAGCAGATGTACCAAATGAGTCTGGCATCTCTCAAACTTGGGTTTAGCACTCTCTCCTGCTACAGTTTTTAAAGAAGATTTAATTTTCTTCAATGCATCCCGCACGTAAACTTTCTCCTCATCAAAATTGAGGTTATATGGAGGATAACTTAAAGATTTCTTCCGTTTCTCCAGCTGGATAATAGGACGTAAGGATGATCGAAGCCAATCAACGGTTTTCGAATCATCAGCAGGAATGCCACGAATCTTTAGCTCATGAATAAGCATGCCCTTCTTGAGGTACTCAATTCTCATGACGTAATCCATCGTAGATACTTAGAGTCACAAATCAGTATAATAATAAAATCAAAGTGAGGAATAATAATTATTCAATAAAAATAAATGAATAATAGTATAATATTTCACACTAATGCACTAAACTTTGCACTAGTAACACTGTGTCGTAGAACCACTTTCACTAAATCAATAAACAGAAAGTGATGCGACACCAAAACAAAATTTTGAAGCACTAAAAGTACAGTACTAACTTCACTTGCACAATGCTATATAAAAATAATAAAATAAATATTTGATAATAATCAAAGGTAAGTATCTGGAGATTTTTCAATAGACAAGAAAAAAAAATCAAGCACTGAAAATAAAATAATAATCAATGCCAAAGAAGGGCAAAATCAATAAATCAAGGTAGATAATCAAAGTCAATAATCAAAGTAAGTAATCAAATAAATGCAGGTATAAATCATATAGCAAAGCAAAGGTAATAAAATAAATCATAAGTCACAGTACCTCAAATCAGGAAAATAAAGGCGCAAAAGTTAAAGTCAGTAAGGCTAGTGAACACTGTGCTACTCTAATGTCAATATCAAAAAAAAACAAAGGCCACTCACGTTGGGCGTCAATTTGTAAGACGTTGAATTCGGCTTTAAGATCTTTTAAAAATATACAATTTCGCTTTCATAAAAAGGTAAAATAAGGGACCAATATTCTCTAGCTGGCTAGTACGAGCTGAAGTGAGGCTCTGACTCGTCTACAAATTACCCGACACGCGTGACTTCGTTGGCGCCACGGACTCTTAGCAGTTAAGAGGCCGAAAAATACTCCACGGTGTTGAGGGTGGCTCACACGGCACTAGTAGCTTCGAGATAATCCAAAGGAATAAATGAAATTCGAATTCATTGGCTCATTCCCTGGCTATTGAAAGCATCCGTAATAAATAAATAAAATAAGTACAATAGTGTAGCACAGGTCGTAAAATTTTAATTATTAACTAGCCCTATGCAGTAGGACAATGATATGGCGATCATTTGCACCTACTGTCGATCGACATAAACTGACTAATTTAAATTTAAATATAATAAAATGAAATATTTCATGCGCATGCGCAAACCTTGTCACCAAAAATCAATAATATTTAAAGTTGTTCTAGTACAGATGAAACCATTCCATTGTAATACCAAAACAATTATTTATAAGTGACTATGGGAGCTTACGAAGAACTTATTTACAAGAGAATTGAAATTTAAAGCTCGGAAATATAAAATCAGCAAGAGCTGAGGGCTCTATTTTGATTAACCTGTTATGGGTTGTAAATTCAATTTGAAGATTACAAAAGAAATTATTTACCTGACGAAATGGTGGAGGCGACAAAATTCATATAAAAGAAATATTATTTAAAGGTATGCCGTAAAAATGTCAATAATAAGATCTATATTAAATATATCTATAATTAACCAGGCTAGCCTACCAAGGATAAAGTGCAATCAGCGTAACCGACAGGCGAATGCAGGTGGAGGCAAGTTAAATAATAAAATCAGTTTAATAAATTCAAATTCACTTGAGCAAGCCTATCAGCTACAAAATAGAGGGGCTAAAATTTAACATTCCAGCTTTGTGATCACTCCGCTATATAAAGCTATAATCTATACTAAATAAAAATAATCCTGTCAAGGAAAGTTACCATAAAAACAATTCATGGCTAATTGCCTGATATTAATAATTAAAAGTTAAGCAGGTTAAAATATATGCGAATAAACTGTTATGATTAAGAAATAAATTATTAATAATTATTATTGTTCAAGAAGTAAGTTCGGGAGATATTATCGAGTAATGTAAACAAGAGTCGATCAAAGCGGCATTAAAGAATTAATAAAATCTTATCTGAAATCCCTCGCTGTGAGCTGGTAGAAGCTGCAACCCTTGTGTCGTTCTATAGGACACAGAAGGCTAACATGGCAGATTTACGGTAAGTAAAAGCAAATGGTAAGTGGAGACTCCAAGAACATCATTGGGTTCCATACGTACAAAACCCTGCCTTCAACAGGTAAGATCGACAACCGATAATAGGGACCAGTCCATGAAACCCTATAATAATGGAACAAAATTCCGAATTAAAAATTAACCAAAACACTGGTTTCAAGATACAACCCGTATAGTTGCAACGTAAAATTAGACAAAGATAAAATTTACTTGGCTACTACTGTTAAAAATTTAGTCAAACACGACTACAAAAATGATCAAAAATAGAAATTAATTCACTTGGCATACGAGCTACGGCTCATAAACTAAACGAACCCCGTGTAACTAGTACAAACTTCAAAAATAAGGTAGATTTAAATTCATTTGATCGATAATTTCAACATTACGAAACCAAAATTAATAAAAGTAACACATAAAGTCACATTTACTGATAACTTAAGACAAATCAATACCCCTCTATTCACTTAGCCCACAAGTCTCTCACCTTCCTCGTCAGGGAACTTTGGTGACTACATTTAAGAGTTAATTTGTTAATTAACGCACTGTACTCAAGCCCAACGTTACCTCCATCCCCAGAATTCATCTCGTAATACATTAATTTAGAGTAATAAATATAGCAAACCACGGTTAAACGCATGTGTCATAAAAATTAAGCAATATAAAGAAAAACGTATTAGTTACCTATTGATGTTAAGGGTCAAAATCCTCTGTTCGATGCTAAGGCAGCATAAAAATACATTGGGCTTCCATCAACAAACTGAAATAAGCAGAGAGAAAACGACTTAGCCCCAAAAATGGTTTTAACATAACACGTGTCGATAGCAATTGACAAAAAGTTTCGACATAGAAGTGCAAGAAAAACTTATCAAGTCTGGTTTTTAAATCCCAAATTCATTGGTTCTAGGGTGATCTTCAATCAAAGCAAACTAACAATCAAAACACAACAGATCACCACTAAATAATTATCGTTTCTTGAATTATCCCATTAAACAATGGCGGTGTAACACCTGCTCAAGAAACGGGGCCCAGCTCGAAAGTTCACTGCACGAGGTATTCGTCAAAAAGCCTCGAACCCACGTCGAAATCTCAATTTATAATGAAGGTGCAACCAAGATGGTTGCCCGGAAATACGTCACAACCATAGACTATAGTTCTGGAAGATGAAAATCATCGATCTGTATCGACTGTCAACATGCACTGCAACGTCAGATTCTTACCGCTACCAGTAAACACAAGGATCAAAACATAGGCACTACTTAGTCATGACCCAAATACAAGAAACTTTAATCAAAATAAGTCGGTAATTAAGCCCTAAAAAAGTTAAGAAAACTTTATCGACGATTAAGTGAAACCGAAAGTACAACATCAATAATAAAGGAGTGCACGCCTAAACTACAAAGAGAAGACGGGCGGGTGAACTCAAACCTACGACAAGTTCATATGACAACTGTCAACCAAACATCAGATAAACATGATGGGAAATGAAAATATAACCTATAATCATTTAAATTAAAAACCAATATCTAGTCCAGAAAACAAGCATAAAACTAGCAATAAATATTCAGAACTCCATCCCCAGATACAGGCTTCAATTTAAGATGCATCAGAATCCAAAACATCAACAAGTTATTTCATCGGCTGTTCAACTGCCGGTGTCTTGAAATTGCAGGATAGGGTAGAGAAAATTGGATATTTCAATGACACAAAATACGGATTCAGCTATAGTCAAGTTACAAGGTAACCTTAACAAATGAATAACAGGGCTGGTATAAGTGTTACAGTAACTTCTACATGAATGATTTTTAGGACCAGTAGTACTTCAATAAATTAGTCAAACCCAAGTTAAGGAACCATACAGATTCTCTGGCCCGATAGGAAGTGAATTCTAGTGCAGAAAACCTAGAATGGGCTTGATACCTCAAAATCCAGCGAATAAAATGCTAGGCAAGCTTAAAAGCTCGTCCAACAAAAGGTATAGTCTGAACAAAACATCAATAAATGATATTCTACAGCGTAAGACTGTAACTCCCAACTATTTATAGGTATGCAGTGTCTGTTACCAAAGAAGCCTTAAGTCGATCAAACCAAAAATTACAAGGCAATAGGGCATTGACAAGGAAATAGGATAAACTCTATAGAACCATATTTAAGGGTCATAAACAAGCAATACTGAGGATCACTGGTAAGTGTGCATTAATAAATTATCAGGCAAAATAACTTGTGGTAGAAGTAAATACTTATAAGCCAGTATGTAGGTAGTCACTAAAATGGCAAGTTTTATTGGCGAAATCTGAACGTTATATACTAGAACACCTAGAGTCGCCAATGGACAGAGCCGAAGGAGTATTCAGGTTTTAATTTTTCTTCTGTGTAGCGATTATATTTCTTTTTTAAGTGTAACCGAGGTGATCACAACGGCAAGGCTGGTATCTGATTTTTATTGATGCATTTTCTTGGGCGTCAAATCCAAGATATATTTTTTTTTCTAAATAAATGTAACTAGTGTGTTTGTAAAATTTCTTGGTTTTATTTGAGACGTCCCACAGCACCCCTATCGTAATTTCTTTTTTTTTCCTATCATTAAGTTCAGTGGAGAGTGAGGTCCCACCGAGATCGCGGGGGCTTCCATTTTGGCCTGGCTACAAAACGGTAGCGCCTTTTTTTACCCCCCCTACTCTTCGGCATTTGAGCTAGGGCATTTGCTCGCTCCCTCAAGGCCTCTCACCCTCGGCTGAACTTCGTTGGCAGTAATTTTTTTCTTGTTAATATTCATTAAAATTAAATTATTTTTTTTTTTATAATAAATCTTTGGGCAAATAAAAAGCGTAGCAAATTTTGGCGCTCAACGTATGGGGCCATGTTTTGGTAAATCTTTTTGAAAAGTGTTGTTGGGCGTTCTCAGGTAGAGCGAGTTACTTAGGTATATATTTTGATTACTTGATTTTATTGTATTGCGCCTACCTTTAAGGACTGTAATGACTTTATTGTGATCCTACGTTAAATTTAATTTGCCTACCTTGTTACATTTTTATATTTTTCATTGGTTGACCTTAAATTTACAGGAATATACCTTGCATTAATTTTACCTGCAATTGGCGGGCAAAATCCTCACTCTGTGTCCTCCCCGCGGGCGCCCGCTGGTAATGACTTATAGTCAGCTAAGACTGAGTCTGACACATCAATTGTCTTCGCTCAGTTATGGATGTGAGGTACCTAAATCCGAGGTGGAAGGCTGAGGGTCAAATCAGCTGTAACGAGCCCCTATAGTGGACCAGGCAATCACTATATTTATTAGCGCCTTGTCCTGGTATGCCGGCTCTGCCAGGATCGACCTTTATTTCCGAGCATACTCGTGGGACCAATATGGACAACCGAAACTTAAAAAAAATAAAGACCGCCGAGAGCAATCGGCTTGAGCTGTTAGGAGATGATCTGGTCATCGAGAGCTGCTCACACGGAGACGCGTGAATGAGGGCGAGGAGGGAAAGCTGCTAAGATCGCCTGGCACAACCCAAGCGGATCTTAAGGACAGCAAGCCTCATAGAAGGATTTCAGCTGGAACAAAGAAGATGCGACTATGCCAAAAGGCAAGGCATCTTCTGGGGAAACTGGAATGTAAAAATCCAGCTGACCTCACAAACAAGGACCATGGCCCTCTAAAGTGGGCAAGAGAACTCTTGGCTCGCGACCCGTACCATGTTCTTTACACATATCAAAAACCGGGTGCAACCATTGAAAGAAGTGTCGCAGAAAAAAGGACACGTTCTACCAATGAGGAGAGCACCCCTAAAGAACAAAAAAAAACGAAAACCCTTTCCACAGCAGGGCAAAGCTGGAACGTCTTCGAGGGGACTGCGTATGGAGACTAATAAAGTTTCCGTGGCGGTCTCGAAAGGAAAGAGTTCTGCTGCGCTCAGCAGTGAAAGGGGTCAGAAAACCACTGTTTCTAAAGAGCGTTCCGATACCAGAACGATGGCGGAAGCGACTCGCCGCAGTCTTTAAGTGGCCGTAATTTATTCGGGTAATAAATGCTCGAAGACTTCGTCAGACCGCTGGATTCTGGTTGAGAAGAGGCTTACAGAAATCCTCATAGAGTTTCTGATAGCCAATCCTACTGATCAGATTCCGCAATACCTCGGAATGGACTAGAGGAACCAAAATCATCAACTGCACTGATGATTTCTCGTTGAACTTCTTGACCGAGAGTGTCAAGAAAATTGGGGAACCCTGGGAACACGCTCGGCTACGGGTAATCCCTCGTTCGGAGCTCCCAGAGTGTCCGAGATCGAGGATTTGGTTGCCTGTGCCTGTGATCCCCGAAAAAAACTTACTGCCACTTCTGGCCGCTCAAAATCCAAAGATTCCCTGCAAGAAATGGAGGATTCTAAAGATGGAAGATCTTAAGCCGACAGGGAGAAGCGTCATTTTACAACTCACGGACGAATCCCTACCCGCATTAGAGAAAGTTTAATTCAAGCTTCACTGTGGGTTTAATGCAATAGCAGTTAGCGTTTACAAGGGCCTCCCCAAGCACACGGAGAGAAGCCAAGAGGTAAAGCTAACTGAACCCAAGCAGGATGCCCCAGACAGGGAGGAGGCATCTGCAATGGAAGTAGAACAGGGTGCGACACCAGGTAAGGAGTCGGTTCCTGTGATGGAGGATGAAGCACCAACGCCGCTTAGCAATGTTGCGGGTGATGCAGATCAACCTCCATCACAGTAAAGTGGCTTCATGCCGACGTTGCCTTAATCCAGGAACCTTGGGTCAGGGACGACGTCATACATGGACTAAGGCTTAGAAACTATTCCCTTTTTTACACCAAGGGCAAAGGTAAACCAAGAACTTGTATTTTAACAAAAAATAAAAACAAAATGTTCTTAATGCCTAATTTTAGCAATCAAGACATAACAACAGTCAAATGGGAACGTAACGGAGGGGCACCATTAATGTTGTCATCCGTCTGCATGGCTCACGACGTTCCAGTACCATCGGCAGACGTCCAAAATATCGTGGAATCTACCAGGATTGCAGGACTAAGTCTGATTTTGGGATGTGATGCCAACGCCCATCATACATTATGGGGAAGCAAGGACATCAATGATCGAGGTGAGTGTCTTTTTAACTTTATTATCACCACTGATTTAAATATCTGTAATAACGGTAACACACCCACATTTGTCACTGCGAATAGAGAGGAGGTTCTGGACGTTACGTTCGCGAGTGAGTCTGGGGATGTAAGAGTGGAGAACTGGAAAGTGTCCAGCGAAAATTCGTACTCGGACCATCGTTGGATTCTGTTCGATGTCAGCGCATCCTTGAACGCTCCTAAAACATTCCGCTATCCTGCCAAAACAGACTGGGAAAAATTTTGCAGAATTATCTCGCATAAGCTGGC
Source organism: Polydrusus tereticollis (assembly GCA_963920685.1). NCBI lineage: Eukaryota > Metazoa > Arthropoda > Insecta > Coleoptera > Curculionidae > Polydrusus > Polydrusus tereticollis. The sequence goes on along the minus strand of OY987333.1, from coordinate 86,104,464 downwards.
AAAACCACTTAATAATCTGTTGCCAGATACTGCTTCAATTGATAGCGCGATCAACAAGCTGACAGAAAGTCTTGAGTCAGCTTTCGTTAGGAGCTGCCCGATAAGCAGACCGGCCAAAAAGTCATATCCCCCATGGTGGAACGCGGACTTGGGTCTGTTAAGAAGAGACATGCGAAAGCTCTTCAATAAAGCAAAGAGCAAACGTACGGAAGACGAGAGCGCCTACAAGGAGGCTCTAAAGGCGTACAAGAAAGCCATTAGGAAATCCCAAAGGAGCTCCTGGCAAAACTATAGCGAGCGGATAGAGCACACAAGCGAAGCTGCTAGACTTAGAAAAGTTTTATCGAAGGAGCCTAATGTTCCTTCCTACCTAAGAAAAAGCGATGGGGCCTTTACAGAAAGTAGCATTGCTGATAGATTCTCATTTTCCTGGGAACACACTGGCAGCAGTTGATCAAGAAGGTACCCCGGATTTGAATAATATCAAATCGGTGGTAACTAGCGATAAGCTTGAATGGGCGATAGACTCATTTAAACCCTACAAATCACCCGGATTAGACGGGATAATGCCCGCCATGCTACAAAAGGGGAAAAAGGTCCTAATTCCCTGGCTCTTGGTGATATACAGAAGCAGCTTGTACTGGGCACACATGCCTGCAGACTGGAATAGGATAAAAATAGTCTTCATACCAAAGGCTGGTAAACGCAGTCATACAACCGCCAAGGACTTCAGACCGATCAGCCTATCTTCGTTTCTTATCAAAACGCTAGAGCGGCTACATTAAAAACTCGATATTAGAAGGAGAGCTGAGCTCGTCTCAACATGCCTATACTAAAGGAAAATCAGTGGAAACAGCGCTACACGAGGTGGTAGGCGTTATTGAAAAATCACTTAGAAATAAAGAGTACCCTCTAGGAACTTTCCTGGACATCGAAGGAGCCTTTAACAATGTCACGACCGAGGCAGTGTGCGACGCTCTAACAGAATCAGGGGTTGACAACTACATCTGCCGTTGGATTTATAAGATGTTAAAAGGCCGCCAAATCTACTCCAGTTTGGGTAGCAGTGAGATGATCAGATTTGTCGGAAGAGGAACTCCGCCAGGCGGGGTGCTGTCACCAACACTCTGGCTAATAGTTTTAAACAAAGCTTTTATAACTTTAGAAAAAGCTGGAATTAAAGTGGTTGCATATGCTGACGATTTAGTTATACTAGTGTCAGGCAAATTTCTAAATACCATCAGCGATCTAACAGGAACAGCGCTACAAAATCTTCAACGCTGGGCCTCGAGATGTGGCTTGCAAATTAACCGAGAAAAAACGGAGCTAGTTCTATTCACACGCAGAAGGGTAATTGAGAACTTCAGGCTCCCAGCCCTGGACAACAGTACCTTGGTGCTGAAAGCAAAAGCAAAGTACCTGGGACTGATACTCGATTCCAAGCTAAACTGGGGCATATACTTGCAAGAACGAGTCAATAAGGCGTCAGTTGCGTTCTATGCCTGCAAAAAAGCCATCGATAAAAAGTGGGGATTGAAACCCCATATAGTACACTGGATTTATACGGCCATTGTAAGACCTATACTAACCTACGGGGTCCTGGTCTGGTGGACTGCTTTGGAAAAAGCAGTACACACAAAGAAACTAACAAAGATACAACGGGCAGGTTGTTTAGGAGTAACTAGTGCCCTTCACTCCACACCGACGGTGGCTTTAGAAGTGATGTTACATCTGCTGCCCGTGGACATTTATGGAAAAAGTATAGCTGCAAAGAGTGCTTTACGACTTAAAGAGTCGAAATGCTGGAGCGACACCAACTACGGGCACAGCAGTATACTAAGGACATATCCAGTCCAAAATTTGCAAGAGCCTACTGATTACATCGTCCCACTAACAGATTTCGGAGAGGGATTTTCTGTGCTCATTCCGACTAGGAAATAGTGGGAGGGCAATCAGTTAATAATGGAGACAGCCCACTCAATTTTCACAGACGGTTCAAAAATGGACGTCGTAGTGGGTGCTGGTATCTTCTCTGAGAGTATGAAAATACAGAGGTCATATAGACTTCCGGACTACTGCAGCATTTTTCAAGCAGAAGTGATGGCAGTCGATAAAGCAGTAAAAATCCTGCAGGAACGTCAAGACCTGAGAGCAGCTGCGTCAATAGCTATCTATATAGATAGTCAGGCAGCGATAAAGGCAATTCGTTCCAACAACATTAAATCAAAACTAGTGAGACGATGTCGCGACAATCTTCGCATACTTGGTGCCCGGCATCGAGTCACTCTGTGTTGGGTTCCTGGTCATCACAGCATAGATGGCAATGAGTCTGCTGATGCGCTCGCCAAGGAGGGCGCGGGCATGTCCGCCGATCTAGCAGAGAATGCCGTGGCTAGGCCGCTGGGATTGGTCAAAGCGGAGATAGATCGTACAGCCAAACAACTTGCAATAAGCAGATGGACAGAGCTAACAACCTGTAGCATCTCCAAGCCATTGTGGCCCCTACTTGATAACAAGTAAACCCCAGCGTTATTACAACACAGTCGGAAGGACTTAAGAAATATCACTGCCGTGGTCACCGGACACTGTCTTTTCGGTAGACATGCAGAACGTATGCAACTACCAGCTAACGACTTCTGCAGAAGTTGCAGAGACGAAGAAGAGGAGGAAAGCATTCAACATTTTTTGTGTGAATGCCCTGGCCTTGCAAGAAGAAGGTTTAATGCCTTGGGCGAACCATTCTTTAATAATCTGGAGGAAGTAAGCAGCTTACAACTGGGTCGACTTACTAGGTTTATCAACAGTAGTGGCTGGTTTGAGTGAGCTGCCAGGATTCTTCTACGCCGTACTTCGCACTAGCCATCAGGGAGCTGATGCTGATAGGTTCCGCAAAACATGTGTGGTAACACAACGGTCCTTAAAGGACTACGTGGGACTGTCTGGATAGACCAGAAGTCTGCCACTCTAACCTAACCTAACCTAACCTACCTGCAATTGCTTTGAATCAATCGTGGCCTTCGGTGGTTATATTTTTTTTTATTTTCGTGCTCGCACAGAGCGTATTGATTTGGTACTGATTTCTTCTTTCTTATTTTACTTACATGGTTTTGCGATATTGGTGACCTTTTATTATTACCTAATTGAGTTGTTTACTACGTTAGTTACTTGACTTTCATTAAAATTGTCTATTTAAAATACTACCACTGCTACTCACTTGATAATTTTTTTGTGCTTACGTAAGTGAAGTGGAATCTAGCGATTTTATTTGCGTACTGTTACTGGAAGTGAGTGAGTTAGTGTTGCTTTATAGTGAATAGTGTTATTATTATTACTTTATTCTGTCATTGCCAGACTTTAAAAAAAGAAAAAGAAATGGATTACAATATGAGGATCAACTACCTGAAGAAGGACATGCTAATACATGAACTCACTGTCCGGGGAATTCCCTCTGACGATTTCAGAACCGTCGATTCGCTGAGAGCGACGAGAAAGTTTTTGTGCATGATGCGCTGCAGAAAATTAAATCTGCACTGAAATCGGTAACCGGAGAAAATGCTAGGGCCAGATTTGAGCGCTATCAATCTCGTCTGGTACACCTACTCAATCGCGTAGATCGCGCATCACCTAGTAGCTTGACTGCTGAGAATGTGGATACGAGAGCGAAGCTTATGGTCGATATTTTGGCCACTCTTGACCATTTAGAAACCGTCTCAAAGCAAGATCGCAACCTTAGTGCTATGTTGGCTGCTGCTCAGACTGAAGATTCGGATTCCGATGATTCGTCCAGCGTTCAAGGTGCCTCGCTACCTGTTTCTACCCCAAATAGACAACCTTCATACTTTAAGGGTCCTAAAATGGATAAATGGGTAAATAAATTCACTGGAGACTGTTAAGTGCATATAACAGGCATCGTACTAAAACAATATATCTCCGGTCCAAAAAACACAAACTTATAATAAGTTCGTGCATAGAATTGTCCCTTATCCTTTCCGTCAGACCCAATCCTTGGACGCGTTTCGCCGTTTACGGCTCTTCAGCAAGGCTCCGGGTCTGACGAAAAGGTAAGGGACCTCAAAGTGTTTTCACACAGAAATGCAAATAACCAAATGAGAATTGCAGCCACGTGCTGCAATTCTCATTTGAATATATCTCCGGTCGCCGAGTGTTTTAGACGCACTTACCTGAAGCGCCACCTGACGACGAGAAGAGTGAAGAAGACCGTGCGCCACGTCCGCGGAGAGAAGCAATTCAACTGCGTAAGGGTGTGCATCGTTTTGTCATCTCGCACCAACACACGACCCAAACAGAAGCCATTTGTAAATTTCAAAATAATTTGTAATTCCTAAATAAATTCCTGAACGTGAAATTCTCAAAACACTTTACTATCCTACATAAAGTGGTCCTTCGAGCCGGATATTATTTCTTTTTTAACCAGTTTTTTCCAATAATTTCCGCTAATCAGTGCAATGTTTAGCGGCGCCAAGTTCCAAGCCAACGGAGGAAGTCACGCCGATTTGTTACTCGTGCAGTGCTATGTGTGGACTCCGATTTCTACTATTTGTCGAGCAAACTGGTGACTTTAAAAGCTGCAGGTCAGTCCGTTCCTTTTTTCCTTTTTCTGCTTTTTCCCGACGGTATTAAGCTTTTATTTGATTAATAAAAAGAAACTTACTCTTGATTTTATGTATTTAATTAAAATACACTTATTACACGTTTCTGTTTGTGGTATATGCCTTTTATAGGTATTTTTTGATACTTCTACGTACATTTTTGTACTTTTGTGTATTTACTTGACACACTTACACCTGTTATAGGTATTTTTTGACATATTTACGTACATTTTTATGCATTTTTGCATTTGTTTGACATATTTATGCCTTTTATAGGTATTTTTTGATACTTTTACGTTTATTTTTGTACTTTTGTGTATTTATTTGACACACTTACACCTGTTATACGTATTTTTTGACATATTTACGTAAAATTTTTATGCATTTTTGCATTTGTTTCACATGTTTACGCCTTTCAAAGGTATTTTTTGATACATTTACGTAAAGTTGTATGCATTTCTGCATTTGTTACACATATTTACGTAAAATTTTGTGCTTTTGTGTACTTATTTGACACACTTATTTCTTTTATAGATATTGGTTTAATAAATTGTTGTTTTACTGATTTGATGATGTCTGATCGTAATAAAGTTAAACGTACATCCGTCAAAAGTTCTCTCACGCGTTTGGTTAACCATTTTAACAAAATTCAGAATAACGAGACAACTGATTTTACTGATTTGGAAAATCGATTGTTGAAAGCTGAAGAACTTTTAGACGAATTCAATGACGCTCAATTGCAGATCGAAATGGCTGACTCTAACTGTGAAGCAAATTACGAGACTATTCATTCCGTTGAACGCGAAACTTTTGAAGACAAATATTATCAGATTATTTCCAATATAAAAAAACTTTTTGACTTCACACAATTCACCAACTTCTGTTGCTAACAGTGTTGCCAGTTCGGCTGCAATTGAACCAACTAATTTAAATAATATGAAATTACCGCAACTAAACTTACCTACGTTTGATGGATCCTTTGATCAATGGTTATTCTTCAGAGACAATTTTGATTCAATAATTCATAACAACGACACACTTACTAGTGTACAAAAGTTTCATTATTTACGCCTATCATTACAAGGATCCGCTTCCGATACAATAAAATCATTACAAATTTGGGACGCTAATTACAGTATTGCCTGGCAACTTTTGATTGAACGGTTTGAAAATAAACCATTGATTGTTAATAATCACATTAAAGAACTTTTTAATTTAACTACTCTCACAAAGGAATCACAACAAGGTTTAAGACAACTTCTCGATGACACTCAGAAGCACTTGCGGGCCTTGGAAGTTTTGCAATGTCCCACTGATCATTGGGATGATTTGATAATTTATCTTTTGACAACAAAATTCGATAATTCTACACGACGTGCATGGGAAACCAAAAATACTTCAGGTAGTTTACCAAAATTAAACGACATGTTACAATTCTTAAAAGAACGTTGCCGAATACTTGAAACTTTAGGTAACTTAACGATAATTCAAGGCAACACCAGCGAGTTCCATCACGTTCACAAACTGGAAATACCAGATCATTTCACGCTAATAGGCAAAATATTAAATGTTACTTATGTAACAAACAACATATGATATATGTATGTCCAAACTTTATGAAACTTAATCCTTTCAACAGATTAAATACAGCTAAACGACTACGCCTTTGCATTAATTGTCTGTGTTCAGGACACCCCACAAAGGAATGCAAATCTATAGGTTGTAAAAGGTGTGGTAAGATTCATCACACCATATTACATTTTGAGAGTACCAACATTTCAACTTCCACAAATAATGACAATGCTAATTTACAGCGCTCTCAATCAACTACTAATCCACCCTCTAACAATGTACAACAAAATGAACCTACCCATTCAACATCTGTGTCAACACATCATGTTAATTTGTCACCTGATATTAGTTCTAAACCTCAGATATTGCTTTCTACTGCCATTGTCAAAGTGTTTGATAAATTTGGCAAACCTCACGACTGTAGAGTACTTCTTGACAATGGAAGTCAGTCAAATTTTATTTCCGAAAAACTTTGTAACATTTTACAAGTATCTCGACAAAAAATTGACATTTCTGTTTCTAGTGTAAATCAAATGAGTCATAATATTAATTCAATGGTTTCAGTTACTTTTAAATCTGCTATAAATAATTTTGAACGAAATATTTCTTGTTTGGTTTTACCAAATATTACAGGAAATCTTCCATACATACACTTTGATCGTTCTCCACTTAATATTCCAAAAAATTTGTTACTTGCTGACAAAAACTTTGAAAGACCTGCTCCTGTAGACTTATTAGTCGGAGCTGATACATTCTGGGATATTTTAAGTGTATGGCAAATTAAACTTGGCCCTGGACAACCCATTTTACATAAAACAACCCTTGGTTGGATAATTTCTGGTCCTATTTTCATTAACAACAACCAAAGGCAAAATCAAGAATATTGTTACTTTACAACACATCTCAACTTAGAATCACAAGTTGCGAAATTCTGGGAACTTGAGGAATGTCCCAAGATTAAATACCTTGCTAAGGAGGAGACTTATTGTGAAAATCATTTTAAAGAACACATTACTCAGGATTCTGATGGTCATTTTATTGCTACGATTCCACTAAAGGAATCGCCTTCTGTTCTAGGTGATTCTAGATTCATGGCTACTAAACGATTCCTAAATTTAGAACAAAAACTTGAAAAAAATCCTGACTTGAAATTGCAATATCACAATTTTATTCACGAATACATTCAGCTTGGACATATGTCGCAGAATGACGCTTCAAGCGACAATTCTGGGTTTTTTCTTCCCCATCACTGTGTCTTTAAAGAATCATCCGCTACTACAAAATTAAGAGTCGTCTTGGACGGGTCTGCAAAGACCGATACTAGATATTCTTCGAACGACATTATGATGGTTGGTCCTAATGTACAGGACAACTTATTTTTTATCCTACATCTGATTCTGACATTGATTCAGATTGTACAGATCTATTCTTTTCCAGATGATTACCTTGCACTGTCCAATTCTGAAAAGATTCACAAACGGAGTAAACTTCTTAGCCTCAATCCATTTTTTGATAAACATACTGGGGTAATTCGAGTTGGTGGTCGCCTGCAGCATTCAAATTATGTTTTTGCCAAAAAACATCCAGCAGTTCTACCTGCAAATCACCACTTAACAACACTAATTGCTCGTCATGAACACTTGAAACTTTTACATGCTGGTCCACAAGCACTTCTTGCTTCATTGAGAGAAAACTATTGGCCAATTTCCGGTCGCAACCTTGTTAAAAAAATTGTTCATGATTGTGTACAATGTTTTAGATTTACCCAAAGGACTGAGAAATACTTGATGGGAAATCTTCCCATGTCACGCATAACCCCTTCCCGTCCTTTTACGGTGTCTGGAATAGATTATGCTGGCCCATTCCTTTTACGCGATAGGAAAGGTCGTAATTATAAAAATGCTTAGGCTTACGTAGCGCTTTTTGTTTGTTTCGCCAGTAAGGCCATTCATTTAGAAGTTGTCAGCGACCTTACTACCGAATGCAGCATTTCGCCGTTTTATGGCAAGACGTGGTAAATGTGCGGAAATAGTTTCCGATAACGGTTCTACTGAATTAAAAAGATTTTTTGACGAACATAATGATACCATTAATGAAAGCCTAACAAACGATGGAATTAAGTGGAATTTTATTCCACCGCGAGCCCCTCATTTCGGTGGTCTATGGGAATCGAGCATCAAATCAGTAAAATATCACCTGAAACGTGTAGTGGGTAATGCCGCATTAACTTACGAAGAATTTTGTATGGTATTATGTCAAATAGAGGCTTGCCTTAATTCAAGGCCACTTTACCCACTCTCCCATGATCCCAATGATACCAATCCTCTTACTCCTGCGCACCTGCTTATTGGATCATCATTAACGACTATACCAGATCACGACTACTTAAGTTTAAACGAAAACCGTCTGTCGAGATTCCAGTTAATGCAGCGACTACTTCAACACTTTTGGGCAAGGTGGACGAAGGAATATGTGTCAAATCTTCAGCAACGAGTAAAGTGGAAAGACAATTGCCAGCAATTATTAAAAACTGGCACTATGGTTTTAATTAAAGAAGATGGGCTTCCCCCACTCAAGTGGCACTTGGGAAGAATTTTGAATCGTCATCGTGGAAATGACAATATAATCCGATCTGTGACTATAAAAACAGTGTCCGGTAACATTAAACGTCCTGTGGTAAAAATCTGTACTTTACCGAATCAAGACTAGTTATGTGTAATTCTATATTGCATGTTTTGCTTGATACCCTGTAGGTTTCAAGGCGGGGGACTATGTTAAGTGCATATAACAGGCATCGTACTAAAACAATATATCTCCGGTCGCCGAGTGTTTTAGACGCACTTACCTGAAGCGCCACCTGACGACGAGAAGAGTGAAGAAGACCGTGCGCCACGTCCGCGGAGAGAAGCAATTCAACTGCGTAAGGGTGTGCATCGTTTTCTCATCTCAATATCAAAATAATTTGTAATTCCTAAATAAATTCCTGAACGTGAAATTCTCAAAACACTTTACTATCCTACAGAGACACCAAGATTATGTCAGTTCACGGCTTTTTAGAGCGAGTTTCAGAACTTAGAGTAGCCCGTCACGTGACTGAACGAGAAGTATTTGAGTCCGCCATAGACCTGTTTGAGGGAAAGGCTCTTAATTGGTTTAGATCGAACCGATCCAGATTTACTGACTGGAGAGAACTATCAGACCTACTTCGCCGACATTTCGAACCGCCGGATTACAGAGCTCCACTTTTTAGAGAAATTTTAGATAGAACGCAAGATCCGTCCGAATGCATTGTAGATTACCTATCAAGTATGCATGCTTTATGTAGACGTAACGGTGGAATGTCCGATGATGTGAAGCTGGGCATTATTTCCCGAAACTTAGCTCCCTTTTATACAACTCAACTTCCACTAGTAAATACATTGGAAGAATTGGAGGAGTGCTGCTTATCTTTGGAAGCCAAGAAATACCGTGCAGAGCACTACGTGCCACCTTCTAGAAGAAGGCAAGGATTTGTCGAGCCTGATTTCGGATATGCAAGAGGCCCTTTCTAGCAACCATTCGGACGAGTACGTACAGGAAATTTGTCACTTTAACTTAACTATGGATAATCGACGTCCCAGAGTATTGCCTACAAACGATAGGCGTCCCAGGGTAATGCCTATGAACGATAGACGTCCTAGAGAAATGCCTATGAACGATCGACGTCCCAGAGAAGTGGTCTGTTTTAATTGTCAAAAGACAAGGCATTATAACCGTGATTGCACTAGTCCGCGGAAAATGCACTGCTATCGTTGCGGAACACCTGACCTTACTACCAGAAATTGCCCCAAATGCACGAATTCGGGAAACGCTTCCCGTGGGAATCAATAGGTCGTGAGATGTCTTCTAAAATCGATACCACTTCGACCAATAACGATACTGGCTTTACTGCAAAATTACTCTTAGACTACATTATTAGTCACGCTCATGGTGATCAACGTCCGTATTTAGAAGTTACTGTCTTAGACACTCCAATTCGAAGATTATTAGATTCCGGCGCTACAAGAACCATCGTCGGTCTTTCTGGATATGAAATATTACAACGGTTAGGATTAAAACTTTGGGGAAAGAAACAAAATGCACAGTCGCCAATGGACAGAGCTGTTCCAGCATCGGTTATATGCAGGTTCCATTCTGTTTAATGGGCAAAACCAGAATCATTGATGTGCCTATTTTACCAGAACTTACCCATACCCTTATCCTAGGAATAGATTTTTGGAAAATTATGGAAATAGTCGCCGATCTGAGACAAGATATTTGGCATTTTGCAGATAGCACTGATCCGATGTTCATTAATAGCATTCAAGACGAAAGCGCTCTCACAAGTGATCAGCGAATACAACTTGATAATTTAATAAAAATGAAGCTTTCAACTATGAGTTCTGGATTGGGATGTAAGTTAAACCAGGTACAAAACCCGTCAAACAACGATACTACCCCGTGTCTCCTTTAAAACAAAACATCATAGATGAGGAGTTAAAGATAATGTTAAAAGACGGTGTAATAGAACCTTCCAAAAGTGCTTGGTCTAGCCCAATATGTCTAGTTCGTAAAAAGGATGATCCCTATCGCTTCTGCGTCGATTATAGGCTGCTGAACGAGGTGACCAACAAAGATGCGTAACCCATTCCATATATCTCCTCAATCCTGGACCGCTTAAGAGATGCTAAATACCTCAGCCCTATCGATATTAGGTCTGCTTTTTGGACTGTCCCTTTGTCAGAGTCTTCGCGTGAATACACCGCTTTTACTGTTCCTGGAAGAGGATTATTTCAGTTTTGCCGAATGCCGTTCGGATTGACCAATTCTCCGGCCACGTGGCAGCGAATTGTCGATACCGTGCTTGAAGCTGACCTTCAGCGTTCAGTAATAATTTCAGACGACATTATCCTCATCTCTCAGGACTTCGATGAGCATTTACGACTTCTAGACTTCGTGTTCGACCACCTTTTCGAAGCAGGATTAGTTGTTTCATTAGAAAAGTGTCAATTTTGCCGACCACAATTAAAATATCTAGGCTATGTAGTGGACCGTCAAGGACTTCGGCTAGATACATCGAAAGTAGAGGCTATTGTAAATATACCACCGCCGAAAAATGTGACAGAGATTCGTCGATTTATAGGAACAGCATCCTGGTACCGACGATTTGTACCCAATTTCTCCTCCAAAATATCTCCGCTAACCAGCCTTACCAAGAAAAACGTTAAGTGGTCATGGACATTCGATTGCGACGCTGCTTTTAGAACCATCAAAGAAGCTCTGATTACAGCACCCATTCTTACTTGCCCCGATTTCAGTCGTCCATTCGTCCTTCAAACTGATGCGAGTGGCTTTGGCCTTGGAGCTGTTTTGTCTCAAACCTTTGATGAAGGTGAGAAAGTAATATGTTTCCTATCGCGCTCACTATCTAGCCAGTAAATGAAATTGACTGTGAGTGAGAAAGAATGTTTGGCAGTGATTGGAGCGTGGAGAAATTGCGTCATTACCTGGAAGGAGTTCACTTCACCGTGACAACTGATCATCACTCGTTGTTGTTGTTACATCGATTAAAAGACCCACAAGGGAGACTAGCACGATGGGCACCTCATCTTCAACCGTACGACTTTACTTTAATTCATCGACCTGGAAAAGACCACGTAGTCCCCGATTTTCTCTCGAGATCAGTTCCTGTTTCTGTTGACACTATAGATGCCGAAGTCAAAGAAGACGCATTCTCATCCACCACCGACAAATGGTATAAAAACATGTTCTCCAGACTCGAAGAGCATCCTCACAAATTTCCCACGTGGCGTGTAGAGAACAGAATATTGTACAAATATGTGAAATCCAGTCCTTCTGAATTAGCAATTTTATCCAGCTGCTGGAAACTCGTCGTTCCTAAAGATAAGAGGCGCGAAGTACTTTTCCGTTGCCATGGTATACCAGCTTCAGGTCATGTAGGTATATTTAAAATTTATTGGAAAGTATGTCAACGTTACTATTGGCCTAAAATGAGGAGTGATGTAACCAGATACGTGAAAGCATGTAGGATTTGTGCCCAGAACAAAGTGGAACAAAGAGCACCGGCAGGTCTAATGGGTGATCGACCAAACATTAATCAACCTTGGCAATGTATCAGCTTGGATTTCATTGGCCCGTTTCCTCGCTCAAGATCAGGAAATCAGTATGTTCTTGTGGTTAATGATTATTTCACCAAGTTCACCGTCATGTTCCCATCGCGTTCTGCGACAGCCAAATCACTTACTAAGCAAGTCGAAGAAGGCATTTCCCTGGTGTTTGGATCTCCGCAATTTTTAATGTGCGATCAAGGAGCTCAAATGAAATCTAAAGAGTTCCAAGCACTTTGTCAGCGTCATAAAAGCAAAATTTTCTATACCGCTTCTTACCATCCTCAGGCTGATCCTACTGAACGTGCAAACCGAGTGGCAAAAACTATGAGTCGTTCCTACATTCAGAACAGTAATCACCGTACATGGGACAAAAATTTAGCCGCTATTGGTTGTGCTATGAGAACTTCACGACACGAAACAACTGGATTTAGCCCTTACTATCTGAATTTCGGAATAGAGCATAAACTTTATGGACAGGACTTCGTCGAAGATATTCAGAAAATCGATTTGGATCCTCAAGATTATGTCAAAAAGAGACAAGCCGCATTTTCAAAACTCTATGCTGAAGTTCAGGAAAAGATCAAGGCTTCTCGCCTTATCAGCCAACGATGTTACAGTTTACGTAGGCGACCCGTCGAATATACACCTGGACAGAGAGTTTGGCGTAAAAATAAAAGTATCTCGGATGCCACGAAATACTACAGTGCCAAGTTAGCACCAGCATATTTAGGACCTTTTATTATTAAAAGGAAGACTGGTACTTGCACATATGAGCTCCAAGATCAGACCGGTCAAAATAAAGGTGTTTGGCATGTACAGGACCTCAAGTTGTACAATCCGTCGATTGCAAGTAAGAGTTCGGACAATGAATAAATCGAGTTAATTACCTTAACTTATATTCTCTTTTATTTCCTTACTTTACTTTATTAATTTCTTCTGTGTGTGAGTAACGAATAAAATTTCGCTTTTTCTTTTTTTTTTGTTCCAAATATTTTAACATCACCTCCAGCGGATGTGGAGTTCTAATGAAGTTCGGTTTCTGTCTCGACTCGAAACTTGACAGGCCGAATGTAGTTGGTTAGAAATACTCCGCACGGCGTACCCGTGATAGTAAAAATCATATTAAGGGTACGGAGACAGACCAATCGCCTTCAGCCGGTTTGTGTCGTTAGTAGTGAATCAGACCCTCAGCGGTTTACTACAGTGGGTATCTGAGGAGTTAATCTTCAGTTGGCTTCTCACTTCACTTGTAAATGTTGTGGCAACCCTGTTGTATGAATCTTAGCCTTCAGCATCTTCGGTGTATTATTAGCGTTTTCGTAGATTTTTAGTACAATAGTTTCTTGCTTATCGATTATGTCTTTAGGTTGCCACTTCAGCATTTAACATTTTATAGTATTCGTTTTATGGCGCTCATTTAGTAGAACCTTTATTCTTGCTTGTTTCTTCCCTAATGTTTTTATTTACTTTATTACTTAATTGAAGTTCACTCAATTCAGCCTGTGGTTGTGTGCGCTGTTGTCTTGGCGCAAAACAAGACAAGAGTAGGTACGACTTTGTCTTCTCTAGAAGTTGACTTTCTTTTCGTCTTTTAGGTTTTACTTTTCGTTATTTTTCTTCCTTTCATTCTATCTTTACTTTGGGGAACGATTTCAGTACCTACCGATTTTGACTTGATTCCTTGGAAATTTGGCTTTGCCAGATTTTCTATAGTGATTAACCTAATTTGGACTTAGTATTTTACTTTTACCTTGATTTGTCTCTTTAGTTATTTGGTTAACTTGGATGGATTGGCTAACGCCAGTTGATCTTTGCTGTCGCTCGTCTTGAAGACGTTATTTATTCATGATGACCTTTTTTTTTTGCTTCGTTCTGCCTTTCAGTTTTAGTGGTAGGTTTTCGTTGTAATTTTTTTGTAACCCGTGTTGAGTACGGGATATTTGCAACGAGAACGTAATTTCTCTCTCTGTCTTTGCTTGATTTGCGTTGTTGATACATTTGCTTGTATTACTTTGTTGGACTTTGAGTTATTTTTGATTGAATTACCTTGCATTATAGATATAGTGAGATAACCCATTTGGGGATTTAAGCCGCTGTTGGAACAGTAACGGAGTAATTTCGTTATTGATGTCGCTCAGATGCGATTTATTGATTGTTGATTGATTTTGATTTCGTCCTTTAGACGGTTTATACTTACCGATTTTGTCTTGGTTCGGGTATAGCCCGACTTAATATTTACCAATTTTGTCCTATTTATATGCAGCCTTCTTCTTTTTGTTATATAAGAGGCTGGAGGACATCGGGTGCCCCTGGAGCGCTATTCTGTACACGGCATCGACAGTCGTCGGTATCGGTATGTTACAGGTTGCGGGACCGACAGGATCTAGACGACGGTATTCTGTATGCTACTGTTACCGACTCTCGGAAATGCCACCGACAACTATCGGCTCGTGAGTGATGTTACTTGATTCGGTACGTTCAGCCAATGAGCGTTGAGGAAACCCGTGAACGTCACAGTGACCCGTTGAGATTTTTAAACAAATAAGCGCGAAAGGATTTTTTTTGTCTTCGTTGATAATTTGTGCTGTGCTTGTGTTAAGTGTTTTGAATTTCCCATTAAGATGTCTGCAAGAAGTGGTAGGTAAGTCTGGTAAAAGCATATTATTAAACAAAGATAGTAGATAGTGACACATCTTCTAGAAGTATTTACTCTGCTAGCATGAATATCTCACAATTTTACAGTACCTCACAAATTTAAGACGAATCTGAATGTAATAAGTAGCTTCTGTTATTTTAGGGTTCATGATAATTATGCAGTACGTATTGGCGAAACAACTCTTGCATTGAAAAATAGGGCGAGACATCTTTTATTTTAAGTCTCAAAGATATATAATCGTTATTTCAGCAAATCTCAGCGTTATAATATCGGTCAGAGGGATCATCTGATCCAATACATGGAAAATCATTCAATGTTTGCTGCGGGAAAATTTCCCGAAAAAGAGGGGAAGGACTGGCTGCGTCAGAGGTGGGATGCTGTTGCTCAGGAATTAAATTCAATTAGCGGTGGAGCACAGAAAGATAGCAGCCGGTGGCAGACTGTGAGTATCCTCACTGCTTCAGATTTTGGGTTGTTTCTAAATATTGTAAACTCTGTTTTAAGCGAAATCTAAAATAGTAATATATTTTTTTAGGTGTGGCGTAACCTGAAACACAAAGTTTCGAAAAGGGTTTCAGAAATAAGAACTGAGCAGCAGCGGTCGACTGGTAACACAGAGAGAAGACACCCTCCTCTGACCACCCATAAATTGAGGATTGCGGGTGTAATAGGACCCGAGTATGTGCAGGGCTCATCTACTTGCCCTGATTCAATACCAGAGACTCAGGTAAAAAAATGTTTATTAATACTTACAGAAAGTGCTGAGAGCTAGTGTTGCAGAGGATCCAAAT
Source organism: Polydrusus tereticollis (assembly GCA_963920685.1). Lineage (NCBI taxonomy): Eukaryota > Metazoa > Arthropoda > Insecta > Coleoptera > Curculionidae > Polydrusus > Polydrusus tereticollis. The sequence goes on along the minus strand of OY987333.1, from coordinate 86,088,686 downwards.
TTATCAACTATTTGTCATGCTCAAGAGTTAGGGCTTATAAATACGACAACTTAGCAGATTTTGCAAAAAGGCTTCAATTTACACCCGTATAGGGTTTTGATCCAAAACCTTAAGCCACTAGACCATCGTCGGCGCAGAGAATTTGTTGCTTATATTGATAAACAGTAATTGTTTTTTCAATTTTTTCTCTTCTTCAGGTGCAACTTGAGGGATTGGAGAAGGGGGATGAGTCAGTCCTCAATTAGGACCCACTGGTTTTGACAGTATCTCTTATTAACCCTCAAAGTAATGAGGAAATGGAGGACTCTAATCAAACTCTATATGGTAGGGTATATTAATATTTACATTTAAAATTGTCACCAACTTGCTTTAACAAGGCAAACAATATGATATTTCGTTCTATAACAGTATTAGATGATGTGGTATTTACCTCCAATGATGACATAAGCGAGGTGAACAATAATGAGGCCAATAAAACATTAAGACCTGATGGAGCTGGCCCATCAAATGCAATAACTCCGTCGACTGAAGTGTTCACTCGAGCTTAAAAAAGAAAATGATCAAAAGTATGTAGTGGTCTTTAATCTGTGACATGATTGTATATTGCAATAATGACTTGAATAGTGGAAAATAATAATTAATATTTTTTAGGAACAAGGAAGGCAAGCAGAGTCCGGATAGGGACCCAATTGCAGGAAGCCAGAACAAGTTTCCAGAAGTTATGCACCTCTAATACCAGGGCAATGGAGATAAATATTCAGCAATTTAGCATGCATTATTTTACAAAAGGAAACACTAAGAATTACAATTGCTTTTGTAGATGTTGGCTCAGGCTACAATGAAGCAGGCGGATGCTGCTTCAGTTCAGGCGCAGGCAGCTTTGCTTCACGCCGAAAATGAGTCTCAACGAGTTAGAGTTTTTAGTAAACTCACGGATGTATTGGAAAGAGCGCTTGAAAAGTTAAAGTAGCAGAGTTAGGTTAGGTTAGGTTAAGTTAGTTTAAAGTTATTGAAAGGATTCTTGTAATAAAAAAATATTGTTTATGAAAATTTATTTCATTTATATATTTAATTTAATAACGGTAAAGATATACCCAATTGCACAAAGTGCTACAATAAATTTCAAAAAACTGATAAAATAAAAAATATAATTGAAAAAAATAAAAAATTAATTAATAAGCAGATTTAGACATTAAGTTCTAAATTTAAACCAAAAAACAACTTTATTTAAACATCTATAAACAAGATGGAGATCATACAATATAAATGGACACATAACGCCCAAGAAAAGTAAAAATATGTGATTTTATGATAATATATGAAGGCACAATAATTAATTAATTTAGTTTTATTCTCTACCTCTACCATATCTTCTGGCAATAAATCTGTCCTGTATTCGAACAGCCAATGCCCGACCCTGGCGACCCATTTTAACCTCCACATTGGGAGGATAAGCAGCACGATGAGCTAATACTTCAGCCTCCTCCACTCCAATTTCGTGTATTCTATGTTCTATCCTCATGTTGTGCAAAACAGCACAAGCATTGACAATTTTACCTGCTAGCCCCGGTTCATACATAAGTTTTCTCTGGCTGGACAGGCATCTGAATTCCGCTTTCAGAACCCCAAAAAGTCGTTCAATAATGGATCTTGCAGAACAAAGGTCATCATTGTACTGGGCACGGGGAGTTCCTGGTCGCTCATTCTTCAGGGGCGTCATTAGCCTCTCCTATTCGCAAAGAAAAAATATTTCTTGATAAAAATTGAATTTTCTAATAACTGGAAAACTATATAAAGTATTTCTATATACCAATCAACCATGTTGTGTTCCTTTCTCCACGGTTATATTTGTGCTCCATGACACGTTTTGCCGCTGAGCTTGCCCATATATTTGATTGATATTTAGTATTTTCAAATCAGGATAACAAATCTATCAAGACAACAAAGACGTCTAATACCAAATCATTGAAAAAATGATTAAATATTGTTAGAATCTTACAGCTTAAACATTGAGAGTGTGGTCACCCCAGTGATTGACATAAGCTTCCTCATGCTGTCTTGGAGCTAAAATATGCACATAAGTGCAGTCTATGGCACCTATTGCCCCTTCAAAAGGCTGAGGTGCTCTCAAAAATGTTTGTCGTGCAGCATGCCTTTGATCGGGGGTGATAGGAAACTGCACCCACCGATACAGAAATCTTTCATTGACAGCATTAGTCACATCTCTGACACATCTGCTAACAGTTGGCTGGCTCAGTGCCAGATCATATTGAACACCCACCGCTGCCTGATAGCATCTTGTGGCATAAAATCTTAAAGCCGCGAGAACCTGTGAGCAAAAGAAAAAAATCAGAATGTACACTATAACTGAGGTTTATTTTTCTATGTCTAACTAACTTCCACTTAGAGCACAAACCTGATGTTCAACTGAAATCCCAGTTGGTCGACGTTTCTCCAACATTGGCTCCAGTTCCTCAACAACCTCCATCGCCAAATCAATGAACACATCATCATTCAACTCGAAAGGATTGTGTTCCTCTCTCAATGCCCTTCTTTTGCCCTACGCTCCTGCATTTCAGCTTGATGCTGAAGGTACATCAAATCCACAGCCAGATAAGCAAGATCAGCAGCTATTGTTTTGAATTATTCAATTAATAAAAATAAGAATTATTATCGTATTATAGTATAATTCAGAAGGATAGGGAGATTTTGATACTACCACTTTGTCACATTTAACTTTTTCATAAATATGTTCTTATGAAATGATTCGAACATTTTTAAAAATGGAAAATTCATTTGTTTGCGAAAGGTTTTTAAACAAAATGCAATACATCATTGTTGATTAAGATTCCTAACTTTCAATGTCGTTTCAAGAATTAAAAAAAAATTGCAGTACCTATATTGACACAGAAACTTAAATACACACCCAATAATGCTTACCTCATAAAACACTAGCACTACAATCTAAAATCACTCTTGAAATATTCAAATTCACTTAAATAATCCGCAATTTTAACCCAAACAAAACGTCAACAAATAATGACAATCTCGACTAAATATCGGTAGAGTTCACCGTCGGCTTGACGAGGGCACGGTAGGGATACCGATCCTCGTCGACTCGAATTCGCGATATCGGTCGGTAACAGAGTATATAGAATACCGCACAGTAAGACTTGCCGACGGCTGTCGATAACTGACACTTACCGATACCGACAGCTCTCGGAAACGTGTACAGAATAGCGCTCCTGGGTGGCGCTTTGCCGTCTTTTGTGGAATCGTCGTTCTGCTGAAGGCAGATGTGCGGGCAGAGTTGTATTGTGGGGTGTGGCTGTCTGACCCCTGATTCAGTCTGCACATCGATGCAGCACAAGGGAGGGCGAAACTACTGCTTAAGACCTCGTCCGCAGGTCGATTAAATTTTCCTGTTGAAGGCTGTGGTACATTTAGTTGTCATCGACACGAGTAGTAATAATTGGGGGATTCACCATCATAGGGCCCTCCAATGTTAATTTTCGGAGGGATTTTTATGACTCATATCTCCGGAACCAATAGGCCTAGGATATTGCGCATGCGTAGTTGGGGTCTATGAAATGGGTTCTTGCGCATGACTCGAAAATGACACCTGTCACCTGTCACCTGTCACCTGTCAATTAAGAACTGTCACCTGTCAGATGTCACCTGTCAAATGTCAAAATCGACAGCTGATGTATGTCACGTGTTTAGGGTGACGTCATGAGTCGTTTAAAAAAAGAACGGGGTTGATCGGGCCAATAGGGCCAAAGTTGGTATAGCTAATGCCCTAACGGCAGGAGGGTGAAAGGTTGCAAATACATATCGCGTGTTTAGGGTGATGTCATGAGTGGTTTAAAAAAAGAACGGGGTTGATCGGGCCAATAGGGCCAAAGTTGGTATAGCTAATGCCCTAACGGCAGGGGGGCGAAAGGTTGCAAATACATATCGCGTGTTTAGGGTGACGTCATGAGTCGTTTAAAAAAAGAACGGGGTTGATCGGGCCAATAGGGTCAAAGTTGGTATAGCTAATGCCCTAACGGCAGGAGGGTGAAAGGTTGCAAATACATATCGCGTGCTTAGGGTGATGTAATAAGTTGTTTAAAAAAGGACGGGGTTGATCGGGCCAAATCACAAAAGTATTTTGAAGATCCCCCCTGTATTTCAAATTTTATTATATCCTACAAGCTTTTAATTGAATTTTAATAATCGATTGCCAGTTCAAAGGATGGAAAATAACCTTGACGAGTGCGATGCGAATGTATAATCAACATGCAAACCATTAATTATACACGAGGCTTGTCTAGATAATGATTTATTTATGCTAATTGGCTACAGGTAATTTACAACAACAAATATTGGGTCATTTATATGCATTTCTTAAACAGATAATTACTTGCATAATTTTATACAAAAATCTATACAGGGAAGATATAAAGTAAGTATACAAAGACCTCCCAGATCCCCCACAAATTCCCTAAAATATATATTCCCGACGAAATTGTAACCTTAGTATAGCTAATACATGTCGCGTGTTTAGGGTGACGTCATAAGTTGTTTAGAAAAGGAACGGGGTTAATTGAGTAAATAGAACCAAATTTAACAGTCCGCATGTGCGAGAAAAAAATTGTTTCGCGGATATGGGTTATATATTAAATAAAAGAAAAGACATCAAAATTATAGAAAATTATTTATTTATCTATACCTTGACTTAATAAAGGTATGCAATAGATTAATTAGTAAAATGGTACAAGATACGCATATAAATACAATTAAACTAAGCACACCATGTTCCAGCATATCCATCCACTATTGGAGAATTGTGAGAAGCATTTTGGTTTATTAGCGTCCTCCACTCGGTTTCGCCAAAAGTCAGGCCTCTAAACTGAAACCTAACCTTATATCGTAAATCACCAACTGTTGGAGCGTTTGATTTAAAAACAGCCGTATGTCTATTATCAATTTGTTCATATGTCATTTGAAGCCATGTGTTGTTTGCAGAAAATGTTGGAGTTCCCAACATTACCGATGCATTCAATACATTATACGGAGCGTAAACGTAAAACACATTTTGTACTAAGGCAGTCAAGAGAATATAGGATGAACTTAACGCCGCCATGACTGTAGGCAGAATGATCTAAATTCCATTCCCTAAAACCTTTATTACTTCACGAGATTGGTACCAGACGCTCATAAAAATTATAAATATTACTAGCACACAAATGGCGTCGGTATATGAGAAACTCTTGTTTTTCGTCTCTTTTGTACACTTTATCGGTTTATTTTTTCTCAATTGGCGGCATCTCCATAAGACTTTAGCTAGCTCACAATGCTTGACATTCTTATAATGATCTTTCAAAGGATCATCTCCCACATACCAACTATCAAACACACAATAACAAAATGAACACCTGACAATATCTAATCTCTCAGTGTAATAAAACCCCGCACTTGCCAACTCTTCAGGATTGAGCTTGCTAGGCCAATTAGCGAACGTAATTAGCCTATCTTCAAAATTACGAAGCAAACTATAACCATCATCTCCACACATTTTAGGAGATGTTGCTATCTAAAGTGTTGTAAGAATACTATGAAATAAAACCAATAAAACGGGTTAATATACATTTATTATCATCAAATATTACACATTTGTATTCTATCAAAGTCATCTAGTACCTTCTTGGGATTAAAGTGTATTAGTTCCAACATGTAAATAGCTTGTTCAGACATGTTTAAACTACAAATATTTTTAATAATCTCAAAAAAGTTTCCTTGGATGTCTTCATTAATGTTCATATAATTTAAAAAGTTATCATAAAATGCCATAAAATCTAAATTTTTTATCAGGTTCAATCTATAATTAATAATGTGACTTATACTAACAAATGAGGTTATGTCGTGAGAACAGAAACATAACGTTGTATTATTACACACAAGATTTATTATTTTTTCACTCAACAATGTAACGGACGACACTGTAAAATTTTCAGTTTCAGAATCAATTCTTAATAATGTATCATCTTCAACCATTTTGGACGCGATTTCGAGAAACTCATGCCACTCGAAATTGGCTAGTGATGCTGCAACTTTTTCCTCAGGTAAATTTAAAACAGTATTTATTAACTTCACACTCGGCACCATTCCTCTAGCTACACTAAGGCCAACGATTATCTTATAATTTCCAGCGGAATAATGCACCTCGTTCAACAGCTTTTTCTCATTCTTAATGTCTTCTCTACTTCTTAATATCATGCTATCAAGATATCTCCAAGGAGACAAACTTTTTGAATCTTCTTCAACAACGTATTCGCCCATGACTAAATAAGTACTGAAACCGTCCAAGCAAATTATCGACTACACTCTGACTACCCCACTCCTGAATATTTATTAATATTAAGTTCTAGGAATAAAAGTTGCGACAAGGCCCACCCGCTACCCATCTCGGTAAATTCTAAAGCTTTTTTAAGTAGGTTATTTTTATATAGTTCAAACACATGTTCTAAATTAGTACCTGGATGAATCACGCTATATCTCGAATTAAATGATTTAATTTCTTGTTCCTGCGTTGATGGTTGTAGATATACACCATAAAGTTCCATATTCATTGATATAGCTCGATGAAGACTCAACTGCTCCGCTAACACCGTTAGAACCTTATGTTTCAAGTCTTTCAGGAACAGCTTAACATCAGTCAAATTATTATTTGTCGATATGTGATAGGTATTCACTCTATTCTTAAAAGCTGTTTGAATAAGTTTAATACCAGAGCCTACAATCTCCCCACAGTTTTCCTTATGTTTCGTTGTACGATTATGACCTTTAGTCACCTCACAGTGGCACTGTTTGCAGTACATCTTATACTATAATACTAGCTGATTATTACGAAATATGACGTATTTATCCAAATGAGTCTGCATAACACTCAATTCTAGCAAACTAAACAACATCTTTTATCATGTCCACCCAGCTGTTGTGTGAATTATCAAAGCCAAGCCACTTGACAAACATTTTCTTCCCCTTTTTCCGTATAATTCTTTCAATAAGAAATACATCGGGCTGTTTAGTTTTCTGTAATTCCGCTTCATAAAATCCTCCACTGATTGGTCGTCCCTGCATATCCTCCAATATATAGGTTGTAGGATTTGTTATATTAACCTTGGAAATTTTGAAAAGCTCGGTTGTCCAATTAGGTACATAACCCTTTTCAAAGACATGCTTGGATTTACTTATACGAACAATGTCCCCAACCCCAAATTTTTGTTTCCCCACAAGCTTTAGATGTGTATATACAGAGTTTAATAACTTATCCGCGTTACTCTTATTAACATCCGACGGCTTCATGCCAATCGTGTGATGTTTAGTAGCATTGTATGTATTCACGATTTCCTCCAACAAATCAATCCATCGATGATTTCCATTTAAAGTAAACAATCTAAAAAGCTTTTCTTTAATTGTTCGAATTACTCGCTCCGCAAATGAAGCCTTCAAGATACTGAAAGTGCTATAATGATGTATTTTATGCGTCTTCATAAGATTTTGAAAACTTGTATTGTAGTATTCCTTTCCATTATCTGTAACTAACTTTTTCGGGATTCGCTTGGAGTGTCTAAAAATATTTTCCATCGCTTTGGTTACTTCTTGAGCAGTTTTCGTCTTTATGGGTCTTGCCCAGAGAAATTTCGAAAACGAATCGATAACAACAAGTATGTATTTATACCCCCTATTTTCGCGCGCATATTGATCGAGTTGCGCAAGATCGGATGCAAATGTATCATCTAAACCATATTGGATAAATCTACGACGTTTAAATTTCGAACGAGCTGGGGCGTGTAACTCTTTAACAACCTGTTTCTCGCGCCTTAGTGATGACACCCTTGGGCATTTTGTTAATAAAGTGAAATATTTGAAACATGTTAGACAATTTATATACCCCTATCCACTGTATCTGCTAATTTAGTTACTTTTTCATCAAGTTTCTTCAACTCTGCAGCTAGAGGTGCAAAAGAATTTTCGATTTTTACATGCATGTAACTATGTAAGAGGTCCTTGAGTTTATCGAACTCTGGTTGCACTATTTTCATGGCTTCTTGCTGGTAATTGTCAACTAATTTCAATTTAACATCAATTGCATTAAAACGATCATTAATTGTTGAAATATCTCTTGTTATTCTTGAAATACTGGTAGAAGACTTTAGCAAACGATCATTTAAATCGAGTAATTCTGCAGATACAGCCTTCATGCGACCTTCGATGTTATTGGTAGTATCGTTAACCAGCTTAACACACTCGTTTGAAGAAGCAATAATTTTCATGTAAAGAACAGAAATTGCATCATCTAAAAATTTTTTATTAACAGCATCTGTATCATCTGTTGGGGGACTGACGTTACAAAGCTTATGTTCCCTAAAATTGTAATCACCATCCCTAGTGAAGGAAAGTATGGTGGGTGCTGGTAAAACTCTCGGAACCCTGTAGGGGGAAGGTAAAGAACGTCCAAACTTATTCATGATTAATGATGCTTTTAAGGAATTACATGTTTATTTATAGAATTCAATAATTCCAAGTCTCTGCAATTCCTGTAAAATATTCTGAATCTCGTTCCAATTATTATTATTACCAACATGTTCGGAGGCTTCAAGCTTCTTCATTCGCTCAACTAGTTCATTTACATCGTCGTAATATACAAATTCCTTTGGTCTTTCGTTGTACTCCATTAATGCATTCCCAGATTTCAGTTTAGATCTTGTTACAGGCATTCTACTAATAGGCGGTGTTTTGTTCGAAGAACTTCTAAGATTTCTAGCATGAGAAGATGCTGATGATTGCAACAAGGACGTTGATCCTCGTGTTGAAGATGTTAGTAGCGGTCTAATAATATTTTTATATTTTTCCGATTTGCTTCCTTTTAGTTGACCATTACTTAACCGCCTATATGCATTAGTGCGCACTAATATGTCTTTATAATGCACCTCATCATCTTTCTTACGATTGATGGGATTCTTTAAAAACAATAACTCATATAGACCCTGACTTCCTGGATAAGCGACATCGCCTACTTTAATGTCTCCATTTTGCAAAAAGTCCACCGACAGAGAACCCATTGTCCATTTACCATTTTCAAAATTGTATGTTAGACCTTGTGAGTCATCCAAATCAGGGGAACTTGTCCAATACATTTTTAAATATTCGTGAGAAATTGGAGGATATTGACTGGTAAATTCCTCGAAAATTGCCGGATTCGTTCTCATAGTAGTTTCAAATACCTCCTTTAAATCTTGTGGGGTATTCTCTTCAAACACATCATCCTCGATTTCCTCATTATCAACCAACTTCTTCTGGTTTTGTTTTTACAATCGTCTCTGTCGGTTCAGTTTTAATCTTTGGCTTCTTGGCTCTCTTTTCCATAAGCGGTACAAGCATATTTAGCGGGGTAGTAACTGGTGTTAAAAACTTGTTAAGCGCAGCATCTTCTTCGCTTCTTTCCAGCTTTAAAGCCAAGTATTTTCTTCTTATTGTATTAGAGGCATCAATTATTCGACGTTTAACATTCTTATCATAGCTGTTAGATTGTCGAGACATTGCGACTAAATGGTCTATACTTTACAATGATGACGGTGATACTAACTACATATGATGATGTTATAGTATTATATAGGTATCGAATTTACTACGATATCTGCCTTTATTAATGTCGTTGTCTTTTACTATGACTAAAAACCCATATTTATCATTCCAACATTTAGAGCAAATGCGTTTAAACGAATCGAGAGACATGTCCGTGTTTACATGATCGCTATAAATATGTTTCAAGTTTAGCTCGTCTTGTTTAAACAAAACTAACACGTTGGCATTATCGCGAATCAACTGTTTGGGTACTTTTGAATATGTTTGCGAGAGATAGAATGAGTCGATATCATTATGACGGCCCATACAGAAATAATTTCTAATTTTATCCTGTTTCTCGCAAGCCACATCGTCAAAGATGAATACAGAGTCGGGTTGAGCAGTTGACGGGTCTATTACATCATCATTCTCACCATATGTGAAATACCCCAAACGACAATGTTTCAATGTTTCTCGGAGGAAATCATATTTTTCCTGTTGTAAAGATTTCGAGTAAACGTACACATTTTGAAATTTTAAACCATTGGCGTCAGTTAATAGACACATCATTACATTGGTTTTTCCACAATTACTCGGTCCACATATTAACGCCCTAATGGTGTTTGGAAAAAGCTGCCCGTGTTTGTTTGTTTGTTTCTGTTTGGGCATATCGAAATTTTGAATATTTAGGTGGTGTTTTTGTTTCTGCTTCCGCATTACTATAAATACACTCTTTTCTCTTCAAGAACTTTATTTGTAATGACAACGTTGCAGGGTGCAGGTGTCTTAAATAGTACCATAAATCGACTCCCGTTTGAACTTCATTTAACTGGTTATTCATATTGTGGTCCCGGCACTCGATTAAAAGAACGTTTAGCTCGAGGTGATCCCCCAAAAAATAAATTGGACAGTTTTTGTCGAGATCACGATATTGCATACTCTCAGTCTCAAGACTTGAAACAAAGACATCAGGCAGATAAAATACTTGAAAATAGAGCGTGGGAGCGCGTGAAAGCCAACGACTCCAGTTTTGGCGAAAAAACATCAGCTTGGCTAGTCACTAACGCTATGAAGGTTAAAGGTAAGTTGGGGGCGGGGTGCAAAAGCTTGACTTCGATTGTGAATAAGCTTAGTGAACACGGCGCTGGTGATATAACCAAGAAAAAGACCTTGAGTAACTTACTAAAAGCAGCACGCATGTCGATAAAGAAAGCCGGTGGACGTAGAAAAATTAATATAGCGAGGGTTATACCACTCCCTAAGACTGGCGGGATCCTTCCTTTGATACCAATATTTGCCGGGCTTAGTGCTTTGGGTGCTCTCAGCGGCGGGGTGGCCGGTATTGCAAAAACCGTCAATGATGTTCAAAGTGGGAGAGACAAGCTTCAAGAAGCTAAACGCCACAATGAGACGATGGAAGCCATTGCTTTAGGGAAAAAGGGCAGCGGTCTATATTTAAAGAAGTATAAATCGGGGTATGGATTATATCTAAGAAAAATGCCAAAAAACTACCACTGAAGCTGCCCAAACGCCCGTTAACCGATGAAGACATCAAAAACTATACATCTCAATTAAAGATACCCAACGTTAGGGGGGTCTTTATGCGAGATACTCTTCCAAAATCACCTAACCATACTGAGTGTGGTGTTGTCAATTTAGATCAAAACGTCGGATTCGGAACACATTGGGTAGCTTATAAGAAACGCGGTGATAAAGTTGTTTATTTCGATAGTTTTGGCAATTTGAAACCACCCAAGGAATTTATAAAATATATGAAAAATTGTAAAATTTGCTTTAATTACGATCAGTATCAGGACTTTGGATCATCCAATTGTGGCCATCTAGCATTGGCTTTTCTCTACAATAAATCTCTATAAAACATATCATTCAAAGTCCCTTACAACAGTCATGTCTCAGACGTTTACGCTAAAAGGTCGTTCTCACCAGCTTGAAGCACACTTTGTTCCTCCAATAGAACTTGACCCAAACTACGAATACTCTCTTGCACTTATATCGCTGAATATTTGGAATACTATTCCAAACATTGAATCAGGAAAAAACAAGATTTACTATACTGAAAATAACGTGGAAAAGATATTGAAGATACCTACGGGGTCGTACGAACTGCAGGATATCGAAAGGTTTGTTCAGAATCGCATTCTTGATTCACACGCTACTTTAGACGAGCGCAATCACGTCTTTTCGTTGAAACCTAATAATAATACGCTAAGATGCGAGTTGAGAAGCCAATACGACCTAAATTTTCAGCCAGAAGATAGTATAGCAAGATTATTAGGTTTTTCTCAACGTAAACTAACAGTAGGTGTTGTGCATGAATCAGATCTACCTGTAGAAATAATACAAGTTGTTACTATACGCATAGAGTGCAATATTATTTCCGGTTCGTATTATACAAATAATCCTTCACATACCTTTATACGAATTCTCTCCAACAGTCGATCCTGGCTTCAGTATAAATATCGAGCCAAGAAATTTAATTTTTCTACCGGTAAGAGAAACGAGCATTTACAATATTTCCCACACCCTATTGGATCAAGATTCGAG